>JAAEAF010000431.1:0-173705 GCA_011037195.1 Triatoma infestans
CCCTTATGCCCCGGCACCCATACTAGCCGAACTTTGTTGTTCCGGGATAATGCCTCCAGGGAGAGTCTGCACTCCCTGACCAAAGGAGAGGTGATTCTGAACGCCCGAAGTGCATGCAGCGCAGCCTGGCTGTCCGAAAAGATGCATATCTCTTTATTCCTAGAGTCCATACGCAGGTTCTCCACAGCACAGATCTTAATTGCATAGACTTCAGCCTGGAAAACTGTGGAGTAACCGCCGAGGGGTCTCGCAATGCGTACCTCCGGCTTAACCCCATATATCCCGGCTCCAGTTCCGCAGGCCATTTTGGACCCATCCGTAAACCAGGATCCCCTAGTCCGGCCCAGTTTTTCCCAACTTTTAGCCCACTCCGACCTTGACGTTACTATCACTTGGAAGGGGAGCTCAAAGTGGAATGTTGGACAGCACACCTCCCCAGCCATCTTAAAGATTGGGCCAGGGTCTGCCTTCTGAATAATGTCCAAGTGCTTGGCTAGGGAACTTCTTTGCTTCCATTGGCCATTGTTCATTAGTCTGTACGCGCTAGCCCTCGCCTCCGCTTGTATCAAAAGATGAAGAGGAGGCAACCCCAGCAGTACCTCCAATTCAACCGTTGGGGCACTACAGACTGCCTCCGAAATCAGCATGCACGCCAGTCTTTGAACCCCAAAATTTCTGTGTAAAAGGAGTGTATCAACTGAAGTAACTGAACTGAACGAACTGTATCTACTGAAAGAACAATCATCAAGTTTAGCAATTTTTTTTTTTTTACAGCTGTTTGTTTCTCTTGTTGTACTGCTCGTGTAGTTGTTTCTAAGTTATCAAAACTTTATTCCCGCAAGTACTTAGCAATTTAATGTCACCTCTCAGTCAGGAGCAGACCAATTTATTGTCACATCTCAGTCAAGGGCAGGCCAATTTATTGTCACCTCTCAGTCAGGGGCAGACCAATTTATTGTCACCTCCCAGTCAAGGGCAGACCAATTTTTTTTTTTGTGAAAAGCATAAACAATTTTTTTAGGAGGGATCGAAATGTTTTGTAATATTATGTAAATAATGTATGAATAAGTGCTCGCACAACAGTTCTTAGCGGATACTACTCTCCCTAAAAAGTCACATAATTTGTTGTTGTGGTTGGTTGCGCAGAGCTGGAAAGCATCAGAGACATTTTCCGTGATAGCCTGCTTCTTTTTGTGGTCATCGACCGACCTGTTTCGGGCGTCCGCCCATCATCCGGATGTTTTTGTCAAACAGTGTAATAACATAGACTTGCACAGAGCAAATTACAGTTGATACACTCTACATACAGTATCAGCTGTATTTAGAGTGTCAACTATATTTGCTCTGTGCAAGTCTATGTTATTACACTGTTTGACAAAAATATACTGATGATGGGCGAACGCCCGTAACCGGTCGATGACCACAAAATGAAGCAGGCTATCCAAGGAAAATGTCTGTGATCATATAATTTGTTTCGATTAAATTATTTAAGGGAATATTTTCACTTCGAATCTAAAGTGCTTGCAACATTTCAGACATATATTTTCTGAACCAGCACCTGTATCACTGTTTCTGTAAGCCTGTTAGAACAAATGAATCTGCCAGTTCTTCTGTGGGTATCTAGCCTAAAAAAAAAAAAAAAATGAAGTAAGTAGTCACACTGATTTTCGAATATTCTAAAATTACACTTATTCAACAGAAAGATGTTTCTTATGAGTTGGGCAATATTTTAGATTCTGTATCGAATTAATTAGAGCTTCAGCAGCTTCTATAGACGTGGGAGAGTTAAAAGGTTTGTGCATGCTTGGTATCGTGGTACCTCTCAACGACACACATTTAAGTTTTATTTTTCGGACGTATTGATGGAGCATGTCCGTTCGTTGCTGTCCGTTCCTACAGCACGTCATCAAGAAAGAACCTTCCTGTTTATTTCTTATGGTCAAAAAACTATTTTTTTTACTTTATAAACTTATTCTAATAACTATGTTACAACCATTTGGGTTTAGAAAACTCATTGACAAATTCTAGCTTTACAATTTCTATACTTCTTTTCACTTGCTGTATACAGGTACTCAGGGAAGATCACAGTGGCTACTTCTATGTATTGTCGGTCCCTATGTCTAACATCTATATTTTAATATATTTGAATTATATTTTTCAACTGAATACTTCATAATTCACTAAATACAAATATGTACCTTGTTAAAGTTTGAAATTAGTTTTTGATTCTATTTGTCGCTAAACTTGTAGAAAAGTGACCAAGTGTTCTTTAATTATTTATTTATTGTTTTAAAAAGAATATTGTTTTCAAACTGAGCCAACAAATGCTAATAATAAGTTTGCTTTACCTTTATAATTAACATATTTCGAAAAGTAAAATATTAATCATAAAATTAGTTGTTTTTGATTTAAATAATAAAACAGTATTTACATTTAGATCTGAACTTCATAAAACAAGAAACTTAACAAACAAATACTGAGGAGAGAATTTCATTAAGGTGGTATTAAAGTAAATGGAATAAAATTTTACGATAAGATATACTGGAAATGAAATCGACAGGGAATAACAAAATAAAGGGAGCTGTCACATGGGTATGTTTAGCGTTCTCACCCACACCAGTGGCCTTATTAAATACAGGGGTTGTCCCTACGTCATCCCTATTGGCCCGTTTGGGGATAATTCTCACACCATACCCTTCCCAACGCCCTCACCAGTCTTAGTAAACCTCCTGCTACTTTTGCCTGCTACTTCTACTAGTATTGCCCGTTGAAGACTCTCAAGAGTTAATTTTCCAGTCTGTCACCTAGACGATAAAAAGTCGATTATTCTCTTTAATGTCTCATTCCTTGTTGCAGGGATTTTCGTTGCTCCTATTTCGATTAGTAAAGTGAACGTTTTGCGGCAAATTTCTTCATAATAAATGGTTTTACTTGCTTTTAGAGAAAAACAAGTGCTTTGTTTAATAAAGTGCAGGGGAAAAATTTATTTTTATCAGCATTATTTAAGTTATAGTAATTTTTATTTTCTTATTAAACAGAACTGGTGTGCTTTTTGAATTATATGTTATAGCTAGCCGATTATGCGGGGCTCTTGTATGGTTGACCTTTAAGTATCCATCTGGATGTGTGAAGATAATGGACAAATCTAGTTTTCGAGTAATGTTTAGAATAAAGTGAGAAGATACCGATAAATCACAAACCGCAGATCGAACTAAGAAGAAGCATAGTCTCCTTATCAAAGACAAATCTACACGAGTTGTGAGAGAATGTTTACCAGGTGAGCCATTGGTACCTCAGCACTCATTCTGAGGCATAATCTCTCAGAAGACTAGCAAGGAAGGACAAAACAGTTTTTGTGTGAAATTAAGGAGAAGGAAGATGCTCTAGATGAAGGAGGCAGTAGGACCCATTTCTCTAACAGGAACTGACGTTCAGTAATGGGACCGACCAATGTAGCCCAGGAAATTTTACATAATGTTCAAGGAGGAACCAATCGCCAGCAAATTTGCCATCAGAAGCTGGGACTCAATAGCTTCATTAGCAATCGCTTCAAGGCGTCACCGCTGAGCCTCCATGCGCAGATTTGTAAAGTGAACGTTTACATCATTACATCTTCTGCCATTACAATGAGCGCAATGTATTAGCGAATGGACTTCAACAATTGACAGCCAATCTCTAACCTAGAAGATGTTCACGGTAAGAAAAATGAACGAGAATACTACTTAGATCGCCAAGCAAGGCTACCACACTAGTTTTCTAGTCACATCACTTTTCAAGCAACTCAAATCAGCGCGCACGCTGCCATTCCAACCAACAATCAACATTCTTCGCACGTCACTCTACCCTCTATAAACTCTTCTCTCCTTACTCAGTAAATTTGTTAAAATATAAATCGTGAGTTCAGGGTCAATTAGAATGTTCTCAATTGCATCTTTTTATCATTCAAGCCGCTGCATTACAGATTATAGCGAGATAGTTAGACCAGGAAGAAGACAGAGGAAGACTTGGTTATGGACCAGGAAAAGTGCTATTCGAAGAATCCAGGATCATCAGAAGGTAGATTAAAGGACTAAGAACAATGCAAAGATAGTATGGGATGCAAAAAAAGAACCACCTAAGCCTATTTTTATTGGTTACAAATAACATTAATTCCAGTGAGATCAATTAAAGATTAATTAAATCTCTTATAGAATTTACTTCATAAAATTTAGTGCACATTTGGTCTCATGTTTATCCAATATTTGCCTAGTAGAACGTAGAAAGAGATAAATAATCGGTGCGCGTAAAGATAGACAAATTTCAATACAAATAGCCTGGATATAACAATTATAAATTCCTAAAGAATTATTCGACCGTTCGAGAAAAAGAGGAAGCCAAAACACTGAATTATAGCGCCATTAAATTAAACATTTATATTCGTGCAATTATGTTTTTTTTTTTTAAATAAATTTAAGGCGCATGTACATCTATGGTCATTGCTGCCCGGAGTCTTGTCAGTGCACTGCCAGCCTAGTGGCAGTGTTCTCTCGCTATAGAAAACACTTTTCATCACCGAATAGTGAGCTGTAGAGGCTCCTAGGAAGATAAAATCTAATGAATAGCACTGGACAGTGAGCTAATCTCTTCCCTAATTGTAATATTAAGAAATATTTACAAATTCTTTGGCGCAACAGATCTGCATGACGGCGATTTTGGTGATATGCGTGATGCAATAGCTACAGCGGTTTCAATTGCTTCTGACATTAGCAACTTTATGGTACATTAACCGAAGTTTTCCTTTTTTTTTTTCGAAAAAAGCATTGCAACTACAAGAGATCTATAGTGCGTTCCTATACCCCTAGTGGCGCCTAGATAATACTTCTCAACCTAAAGCACTTTCAAAGTTAACTTTTCTAGGAGCTCCTCGAATCTAGGGCAGGTTCTATGGAGGAGATCTAGCCCATTCAGAATGTTGATTTAACACCGTCGTAGTCCATAAGAAAATTGAATTCGGACTATTTATACGTCAAGAGTATTATTTTCAGCAATGCGGTATAAGTCTCTCTTGAAAAATTTTGCTTAAATAAAGTGGATTTATTTGAATTCTTTTATTATTATATTCCTTGACTTTGTGAAGTCCAAACCTGTAAGTTGTAATAATCTTTTTTAATATTGATTCATTCAAAAACAACTGAAGTAAAATGACTTTTATTTTAAGTCCATTTGGGTACTTTTTTTTAACAGCAGGCTAACATTAACTTGGTAGCACGTCCAAAGATGGCCGCGGAAGATAACGATTTAAAAAATTTTTTTTTTAGTATTGAATATAACTATGGAGCCATAAGAATTATGATGCCCTTTAATGATAGCTCCACAGCAGATACGTCTATAATTTGACGTGGAAGCAAGATTTCAGGATATTTCGAAGAATAACTAACCAAAGAATGTTTAAATGATACGGATAAATATGCCACATATATGGTGCATTAAGTGTTAGTATTTATGCAAATAGTGGAGCATAGAGAACATGGCTTTTTCAACTGTGGTTCACTCCCTCACTCTATTGTAGCGTGTCGGTTGTATTCACAGTATACAATTGCGTTAGAACGTGCATGTGTATGCGTGTGTGTGTGTGTGTGTAGGTAGGTAGTTGTGCGTACAACTAGCACAAAAGTGGAGAACAGGTGCTTTAGATATAATACTGCGCTTTAGTATGTTCTCGCAGTAACATCCACTCACCAGTTAACGTGCTAATACACTATACACAAAACGTGTGTATAAAGTGAGCTGTGCCACTGCCACACTAATATTACTTGGCTCTATGTGTATACTGTGTTAAACAACACAGATGCATAAACACCATTACTCATAAACTACAGTAATCAAACAACTATTAGTAAAGCTCCTCTATTTTAATATACATTTTCTTTCAATTACTCCACACTTGAACTATTAATTTCCCAGTGTTTTCATAATGGCCAATGAAGTATCAACACTTTTATTAGATTCCCACTTGTTATATCTTCAATTTTATTTCTAACCATTAATATCACTTTAAAGTTTATGTTGAAAACTGTTAAAAAGAATTAGTAATTATAAGTAATTGTGCTACGAATAAAAAAGTAATTTATATACCGAAAGTTCCCTATGCTTTGGTACCGAGTAACCAGGATTCATATCCTGGGAAATACTTAAACGGCTTGACTCAACAATATGAGTAGCAACATTGGTTCAATAGCACAGCTGCGATGAATATCAGCAATGATATGATGGACATTGTGTCATCCAGTTAAAATCGCCATTTGACAGTTCTCGGCTTTCAATGATTGTTGTGGTAAATGTTTTACACAATTTTTAACCAATACAATTTCCTTTGCCCAATAAATCGTTAACTGCGCAGGCGGCCCTGAATTAAGCTGAAAAGTTTTCTTTTAATGATCATGCAATTAGCCCATTTATGCTATTTAACAACACAGCGAACAATGTCCCCATGGCTCAGAATCCACTTATCAAAAAAGCTTCAAGACCTAGAATCTCTGGAATTAAGATAATTAAGATTGGTAAATATCTGAGGTGTAACTCTATAACCTTGAAAAAGTCCACAAAGCTGCTTGGTTGTCTGGAAGTTTCGGACATGTCTTAAGTGTCACACTATTTTTAGGTATATAAAGATTAGAGTACACATTTTTACTTTTTTCCCCAAAAATAGTGGACCACGAGTCACTCAACAAGCAAATCTTACTGAACAAGACCAAACAAAGTTTGTGCCAGCCAACTCAGGAAGAGGGTTTTCTATATAGTGATTAGAGTGTATATAGTGATTGGAGTGTTTCGAATAAGGGATTAGGATGAGTAGTGGATTTTTAATTTTACGGCATAGCATTTAGTCATTTAACTGAATGGGTATAAAAGGTCAGTAAATACTGTAATATCCAGTGTAATAGGGAGCAGCGTTTATGATATATAATCTTTCAGGCTTCTGCGACTATTGTCATGAAAAGCACTTAGGTGTTCGGGTTGATTCCGCTCAATAGTTTGTTATAAACCGACTATTCGCCCACATTACAATAGGCTTCTTCAGGGTAGTGTCGCCTCTAAAGCTGAAACAACACTATGTATGAAGAAGCCCTTGTTCTGTTATGGGGGGGGGGGGGGGACGTCGGTTTATAACAAACCGATCACACGGTCTAAACCCGTACCTAAGTGTTTAAACATTTATGACAAAGGACTAGGTTGGAAGGAATTAAATATGCAAGGAGTTTAGTGTCTTATTAAACTACATTCTTCAAATATATTTGTCAAGAGCACTCTTATTATTGTCCATTAGGCTAATTTTAAGTTATTAGGCTAATTATAGAGAAAGTTACGAATATCTGTTAGGTACTTCGCGAATTTTTTTCCTATGGTAAGATTTTTCTTGCCTACGTCTAGCTTAGATATCGCGATTTGTCTTCAGTAAGGTTAGTTCCCAGCTGGAGGGGTAGGGCGGTGAGGAATAAAGTTTTTTTTTTATGGATTTATTTTATTTATTACATTCGTTAGCCCTATAGGAAACTCAAGTCGGTCTGATGGCTCGAAAGGCTAGGATATTAGTGGAATATAGTGAAAAGTATGTTCCGGGATATCTGCAGTAAAGAATGTACCAAGGAGGGAGCAGTAAAGAATGTACCAAGTTCCACACATCCTTGTAAACTATTTGCACACATCATTTGAAAAATTATTTTTAAGGTTTGGAGTAACAGTAATTTTAAAACATTTCACCGCGCAAACTACTGCATGTACTGAATTTTAACCAGAATTATGGTAACCGGTATGAAATAATTACGAGTTAGTTATAAGATGATCTGAGTGGCTAATGGGATTAATGTTTATTTTGGGCTCTGCGCTATAAATAAAAGCAGCAATATAACGTTTAATATATTTGTGAAGAGTGTACATATTATAACATTTAATAATGATAAATAATATCCATGTATATTATGTTCAAGCGGTATAAACTGACAGTAAAAAATTATTCCAAGATTTGACAAAGTACTATCATCTGTGGCACTAAACTGAGGAAAAAAGAAATATTTAAAAGAATGAGGAATATGATCACCAGCCTGCCAAAACTAATGTTTTTGTAGTTTGTCTATTTCTGTGTTTGAAAAATTTCTAACCGGCTAATTACCATAGTGGACGGACCTGTCGCTTGTTGTTCTACTAAATGAGACAAGATTAAAACCCCAAGGTGGTGGTTGGCTGGGCTCCATTAAAATAGGAGGGGAACCATCTGTCCGTCCCGTCAGCGCGACCCAGACCGAATTAGAGCCGTTACACACACACTCCGCCGCTCTCTTACTCTGTATGTCGGCATCTTCTTTTACCTCACTAACCCTCCGCCGCTCGTTTTATCTCTCTCAACCACTTATCTTCGTTCATGAAATTCCTTCCAATTAAATTACTCACCTCTGATCACGGTCGGTCTAAATCTGAGCAAGAACTATATTCATGTCTGAGCCAACTATGGGGAGACGTATAGGACGGGATCACCTACTCTCTACTATCAAAATCACGTGTGTGTTTAATGCAAATTACTAAGTAAATGTAATCACTATATCCAAAATTATTAACGATTTTAAGATAAATCAACCTAAAGAACTAAAATTGGAGTGACATCTTTTTATCAGAATAATATGATTTATTTATTTATTTATTTATTGCTCTTAAGGTACATGCCTTTTAGCAAGGAGTAGGGTACAAAACAATACATAAAAAGTAACATAACTCAAAAAGATAATACATTAGTGCTTTAATGAAAATAAAGAAACTTAAAAGTTATTAATACAGTAAGTAACTAATAAATCATATGAATATAATTAAAATAATGACACTTTTTCTTTGTTCTGGCTTTTTTTCTTTTTAATAATTAAGATTACAGCTTTGATTTGAAATCTTTAACAATATTTATTTGTTCATTAAGCGCAAAAGATCTTAGCTTCATGGCGCCAGCAATATAATGAAATATATTATTTAGATTTTGATGACTATTTACTTGCAATATATTAATTAAGGGGTCACATTGTTCGTCTCCAGTGTTTATATATATACAAATATAATGTTTCCTTAATGGTGAGTAAATAGGGCAAATTAAAAGGATGTGCTCCAGTGTCTCCAGCCCCTGCGTATTGCAGATCGTACAGAATGATTTAGTATCAATAGAATAAGAGTGGTCTTTTATAAAAAAACCTGATTTTATCAGTCCCGCTAAGGCGCGATTGCAGTATGACTCGGACTTTCTGAATGGGAGCAGCAGTTCGAGGTAGTCCTCACTGGACCCCAGACCGCTAACACATCTAAATAGAGTATTAAAATTAGATTTACAAACTCTCTCAATGTCACACGAAAGACTATTTATAGCCCAACGCTCCAACAGTGCTCTTGATTCTGAACCAGAAATTGATTGCCTATCCCAGATATCCTCCGCACCTATTTTGACCAACATTAAGTGTATTTGCGAAGCCCAATTGTAATCTAACATGTTGCTCTCAAATGAATCTGCGTACTTTAACTTCAAATAAGCTTTCCTTGGTTAGCGGTCCGGCTCCATGTTAAGTAACTTGATCCACCAGTCAGTTGCTTTTTTGAAAATAATGTTACTCAATTTCTGCATTCCGAATTCAACTCGAATGAAATAATTGGGGGTACTGCGTGGGAAAAATATAAGTTTTTTAAAAACTGTGTTAAAACGACTTCAATCTTTTCGATATAGCGAAGTACCCAGACTTCAGCCGCGTACAGGAGGACAGAAGATATCATAGACTGGAATAGGCGAGAAACCGCATCCCATGAATTGCATTTTGATTTATAAATAATGTTTCTGAGTCTACCTGAAGCCAACTGTGCCCTACTAACAAAATAATCCACAGCTTTAATATATTTGACTGAAGAAGCAAAAGGAACTCCCAAATAAACATAATCGCTACAATCGCTGATAACATCATTCTTCCATTTTAAGAGTTTAGTGTTTTTTTTTCCTCCCTGCTCTATGGAATGCTACAATCTTAGTTTTTTGGTGGTTTAACTTCAATAAGTTTTTTGTCACAATATTCTCTAAATATATCTAATTTCATTTGTGCATCATATGGAGAACTGGCCAAAATGACAATGTCATCTGCAAACATTAATAAGATAATATCCGTATTGATGTCCAACTTAAATCCTCGTACCCCTTCATTTTTGAAGAACTGAACTATATCACTCAAAAATAATGAGAACAGTAGCGGGCTAAGGGCTTCCCCCTGTAAAACTCCTCGTGTGATGTTTACTGCTTGAGATTTTGTAAAATCTTTGACAACTTTTAGGGTAGCATTTTGATACAATTTCTTTATAATATTAATTGTTTTCCCACTTACTCCTATCTTTGCTAGTTTATTCCATAGCAGAAGCCAAATAACAGAATCGAAGGCAGGTTTTAGGTCTACAAAAATACCATATACATAACTACCTTTAGGAGCAGTATAGATTGAAATAATTGAGTTTAATACATATATTATCCATGCATCCTCGACCTGGCCTAAACCCTGACTGCTCTTCAGGAATAACCCTTGCCTCGTCACACCAAGTAAGAAGTCTCTTGTTAAGTATGCTTGTAAACAGTTTTGTAATAGTGCTTATTAAAGCAATGGGTCTATAATTCTGTGGATCAGATGGATCAAATTTTTTATGAATCATACATTTTCAATGTTTAACATTTAGTAAAATAAATTATTATTATTTATTCATTTTTTTTTGTGTGCCAAATAACACGTTCTTATTTCAAAGTTTACCATCTTTAAAGTTCCTTAACTGCACATGTTTTAATATTGTTATTTTTTTTATTTTAAGGCGCGGCAACATCTATGGTCAATGGCGCCAGGAGCCTTCTCATGCACTGCAGGCTTCCTGACAGTGTTCTCTCGTTACTGACAGCACTGTCCATTACCGGTCAGTTTGCTGTAGAGGCTCTTAGGAAGAAAAAATCTAAGGGTAGCACAGCTGAACTCTAATCCAGGACCTCCTTGTCGGAGTCCACTACGCTAACTACTTAGCTATGGTCAGGTTTATTATGATATAACGGTGGTGGGTGTTGTACTTGTTTACCTGACAGTGCCCTCTATACTCAATTCCTGACACTTCTTTGTAACAGTGTTTGGACTTTAAATCTGAATCACAGGCATCTGGGATCATTCTAAGAGTCACTTTTACTGAAAAATTGTTACAAATAAAATATATAATATATATCTGTGTATATCTATGTAGTCAGAATTCCAAGAAAATCGTTAGAGCATTTTTCAAGAAACCTCCCAAAAATAACTTACAAATCTGTTGTTTTTTGCATGTTACATGAGTAATAAATTAAGCCATACAAATGTCTATCCTACTTTCAACTATATTAGAGGCAAAGTTTGTGAAATGCCATAAAGTGTAGAAAAAGAAAATTACGTTATATGTTTTTTTTAATTTTTAAATGTAGTAATCTTTAAAGTTTTAGATAGTAATTTTCAAAGAACCATTCCAACCAAATAAAAGATAAAAAATACTTAGGACAAAATTCAGTTTAACAAACTCTGAAAAAAAGTTACGTCTTTAGTATTGAGCTCTGTTATAATAAAATACTATTAAAGGCAAACATAACACCACCTCTCTCCCAAAAGCTGACACTAAATGAATTTTCCCAAAGAAATGTTACAAAAAATAAAAGTTATAGTTTTTAAGATTTTGTAGTTTAAAGAAATTCGTTCAAGCCATTTTCGAGAAAATGGCAAAAAAGTAAAAAAATTCTTTCAGTAAAGTGTACCTATTTCCGGTTGAGGAATTTTGACAGATAACTTACTGTCGGATCCCATAGTGATATAATTCTTGTGAGAAGGAGAGAGAATGGATTTTAGAGTAATAAACTAGAATATATATGCTGAACACTATATAATGAATAGTACACAGAAACTGCAAGAACTTTACAAGTATATAGAAGTTAGGTAGCGGGAGATATACATAAAGAGACAGACTGGCTGAGTGATGAGAAGGTTAGAAGGTTGCTGATTGGTACTTAACTGGTCGTAAACTGTCCTGAACTGTACTCTGTCGCTCTATTTATATGAATTGAACTATCCCTTCCTTGTCTCGCCTTGGTGGGGAGTAAGTAACTTTTTTGATTCATTTTTATGTCTCTCCGCTCTTCGGATCCTATGAATCTTTAATGATTCCGGATCTTATTACAGTAAAATCTAAACGGAAGCCAAGTTTTAACTTTCTGCAATTTTCTTTCGTTCTTGAACTAACCACCATTTAAGATCTTATAACAGACAATTTTCCAAAAACCACTTCTTCGGACTCAGAGGATTTCAAAACATGTATATTGCGGTGAAAATTCGAAAATTTGTCACGATTACAATACTTTTTTACCTCTGGTCTGGATATAATAATATCGTAAACATTGAGTTATTAGATAACATTCAAAGTCAATTATTAAAAAGTCACGGCATTAAAAGAAAAAGAAATAAAAAGTTGAATAAATAATAAAATGAATAAATTGTTTTATTATGTGATAATAATTTACCACAATCACCACCTACACAATATCACCATAAATAATAAAGTAATATAGTTGAGAATAAGGTATTCACTATGTTTGAATTGTATTAAATTTGTATGATTTTTTTTTTTTCAGATTGTTTATTAAACATATTGAATAAACTAAATTCCTTGTCTAAAGATAATGGTATATATCTCCACCATTCACATATACATTAATGTTATTATCAACTGTTGTCTGTAATTCAAATAAAAATAATGAAACATTTCATATTTACATACGTAGATAACAGGATTTGTTCATTTTACATACGGCCAATCATCAGTTTATCTCATTAAATTGGAACTAAACAAATAAACATAACTCCAGTAAATATTGTTAATCCCCCCCCCCCCATTTACTAGGAAAATGTTTTGAAAAGGAAAATACGTATAATAATTTCTTTGTAATGAACCCGGAAAAACATTTAGATTTATCTGCATTTTTTCAAAGAAGATGAAAGATTGGAAACACTTTCCAATGTTTGATTTCAGAAGAGTCTTTTACTTCCATTTAACGAAATATTATATTATTATATTATGAAATTTTTTGGGGGCGGGTGTTGGTGTAGTGGTTATGAGAAGGAAAGAGAATGGATTTTAGAGCAATAAACTAGAATATATATGCTGAACACTATTATAATGAATAGTACACAAAACTGCAAAAACTTTACAAGTATATAATAGAAGTTAGGTAGCGGAAGATATACATAAAGAGACAGACTGGCTCAGTGATGAGAAAGTAGTAGTAGAAGGTTGCTGACTGATACTTAACTGGTCGTAAACTGTCCTGAACTGTACTCTGTCGCTCTATTTATATGAACTGAACTATCCCTTCCTAGTCTGGGCCTTGGTGGGGAGTTACTAACTTTTTTGATTCATTTCTGTGTCTCTCCGCTCTTCGAATCCTATGAAACTTTAATGATTCTAGATCTCATTTTAGTAAAATCTAAACGGAATGCCAAGTTTTAACTTTCTGCGATTTTTTTCCATTCTGCGTAACTGGGAGAACCTCAGTTCGAGTCCTGCATATAAGTGCTTAAATTTTTTATTTGTTTAAAAATTTTATTAGTAAAGTAGGTGCTTCGGCCCCCGTCAACGGCACCTAAATTTGGTTAGTTGGACGTTAAGCCTACCTGAAAAAAATCGGCATTACTTTATTTTTTACTTATAATAATTTTTTGAAATTAATGAGATATGAAAAAAAATCTGGTGTGAAACACTCACATTATGTTCTCTTACAGCAATTATCCAATTTAATGAACATGAATTTAATAATTATTACTTTTTTTTTTATTAGAATTTGTATAAACATTTTAGTTGGCTCATCACAAAAAAAAAATGGTACGGTATACCTAAATGTAGGTAGTATCGCAGCGCGCTCTGAAGAAGAATAGAATGCTTTATTTACATAAAACAAATACAGAAAAAGAAATGAAAATAACCTGTAAAGCATATATATTTAGGCTGGTATCAATATACCGTCGCCCCAGAGTTGCTTTCTCAAAAAGGAAAATTGATATTACATACAAACCAACTCAAACGTATTGATATCAATTTATAATCACTAATTTTTTCTTTTTTTTATATAACAATTATTTTTTCTTATATTTTTTATATAACAAGAATAAAAATAATTTTATAATACATAGCAATAATATGGTATCCAATGAGCTCAATAATTAAACTCCTTGCAAAGTATAATCTATATTAATTTGTCCGCTGAGAGGAGTCAGAGAACTAAATTTTTCCATTTTTCACCATTCACTGCATCAATCACCTCCCTCCGCGTTAAATTCTTCCTATCAATGTATCTAATTCGAAACTCGGATAGAACCGGGCAGACTCCTAGATAATGGCAAATATCCTCTATCATATTCATATTGCACACCGCTGAACACATAGCGTCTTAAACTGTGAGCTTTATGAAGATCTCCGCACAAACTTGTGGCGAGGAATTGGTTTTCATGTTAACCTTAACAATGACACTCTGCCCTTGCTTCTTGACAATGAGACGGCATATAATGCCTTCAAAATGTTTGCGGAATCTGCTCTGTCGCGGCGTATGTCCTGGGGTCTTTCCCTTGGGTAGGCGGAGTAAATGTTTTGTGTGATAGTAATTTATTGCTTGTCTGTAGTCTGTGTGCGTTAGATTCGGGTAGCTGTAGAATTTTTGATGACCTCTCAGGAATATCGAGTACTGAGAGGTTCCTTAGGTTAGTCTTGTATGGATGTGTAGGTATGACTGTATTTATTGACTGTGTGAAGTTTGTATGTGTGGTAGGTTCTATTGTAGTTAGTCTAGGATCGTTAGTTGTTATGTTCGCTTATGTGCACTTCCCTCGTTTATTTAGTGATTATGTATATAGCAATTCGATTGCGTTAGATGAATAGTTTGCGGGCGGGATGAGCGCGAGCTCAGGTACGCCCTATAGTGTGTCTTGATTAAAAAAAAAAAAAAATCATATTGCACAAAGCGCATTTTCTTCGATCTTCACTACGTGCAACATTATAATTCAGATAAGTTAACTGGCCACGCAACATGAAATTGATTTTCATAAATTTCAGATTATTGCTATCATGCAAATAATGATTATCACCTAAGTCAGGGATTGAGGGTAATGAGACAGCTGATCAAAACTGGCCAGGAACGGGGCTAACACTCCGTTCATTGGTCCAGATCCGGTCCTGGGGATAACTGGCGGAGCATTTCGTGCAGCGATTAGAGAAGTGGAGTCACAGGAAGCATGAAGAGCTCTGGAGGGGGAGCCCGGGTGTTATACACAGTAAAAGGATGATGCGAAGGACTGTGTAAACAAAGGACCCAAATAACTCTTAGTCTGAGTAGGAGCCAGATTACTCTGGTGACGGGACTATTTACGGGTTATGGTAGGTTCAGGAAACATATGTAGAAGGTAGGGCTCATTCGAGCGGAACCCTTGTGCAGATTATGTCAGGAAGATGAGGAAACGGCCTCCCACTTGTTGTTTGATTGCATTGCAATAACTAAACTGAGGTATGAAATCTTTGGTACATTGCGACCTGAGGAGATAGTAGCTCAAAATGACCTGGTGGTGAAGGCCCTCAAACTTCTTAAGGAGGGAGGGTTTGTCTACTAAGAACTATCGGGGTTGGCTGCAGTACCGGGATATACCCACCCGCGTTTGGTAATAATAATAATAATAATAATAATAATAATAATAATAATAATAATCACCTAAGTCTATATTTAACTCTTCATGCAAAGAACGGTAGATCGACAATAGCGCCTTCCATAACATTTCCTCTCTAAATTTTAATTCTGAACTTGTCATTACAATGTTAACATCTAGCGTTACATAATCAAGCGCAGCTCCCCATATGTTAACTTCTAGCTGCCACTACTTTTTAATCTCAACATCTATGGCTCGTAAATATCTATGATCATTGGCGTCCGGAGAATCCTCAGTGCACCGGACAGTTACCAGAAAAGTGGCTTCCAGAGAGAGAAAATCTAAAGGCACTGCACTGCTGAACTCGAACCAGGACGTGTTGCTAGTCAAGCGCGTTACCACTGAGTTAATCCCTTCCCTAGAGCGGCAGTTTAAATTTCATGTCAATATTTCAAACCTGGAAAAACATTTTCAAACAAAACTGATATATTTCTAACTGACGTGAAGCAATTATTAAATAAGCTAGGTACATTCAAAAACACAAATGGAACAAAATTCAATTTATATACCTGTTTTTACATTCTCTTACTATAATTAAGAGTAGCAACGCGATCTTGTCAATTTTTCACTGGAAATACCTGTTTTTGAGGTCCCCTGAGTTCGAAAAAATGTTTTAAGCGACAGTCTGTGTGTGTGTGTGTGCTTTTGTGTCGCACACGAAAAATTGTAGGAAGATCAAACTTAATATTCCATTTCGCTACTATCACCGCATCTGATAAGAAAGTTTCGATCAATATCCATTAACCGGAAAATGCAATTTGACTGAATTAGTCAAGATAACAATGTCCATCATCTGACAGTGAGCTGTATAAAGACTTCTAGGAATAGAAGATTCGAACCCAGGACTTCCACCAGGGTGGCTAACGTACTAATCACTGAGATAATCCACTGTCCCTATCTACCTGTTTAATTTTTAATTTGCATTAGAAGCAATGCCGAAATTTCTAGTTTGTAGAAAATTGGTTAATCAAAATGCGACTTTACAGAGACATTTTCCGTGATAGCCTGCTTCATTTTGTGGTCATCGACCAGTTTCGGGCGTTCGCTTATCTTCAGGATTCGTTTGTGATAACACAGACTTGCATAGAGCAAATTCAGTTTATACAAGTCTGTGTTATCACACTGTCTGACAAACGCATCCTGAAGATGGGCGAACTCCCAAAACCGGCCGATGACTACAAAATGAAGCAGGCTATCACGGAAAATGTCTGTGATGCTTTCCAGCTTTACGGAACCAACCACCACAACGATTTTACAGATTTGGATTTTGAGATTATTTTTTTTAGTATTTTCTCAAGAATGACTGTAATGATTTTCTTTAAACAGGTAAAATGTTGCTGAATAATTAGAAATACAGTAAAAAACGTTTAACAAGTAAACGCTTAACTTGGAAAAAATCGGTTAACACGAAATCATACTGCATTTTGCCGCGACAAAATACTATGTAGTTTCATACATTATTTTTTTTTTTCTTTTAACACGAAACAAATATCGCTTAACAAGAAAAGATTTCACTTGCCGAAACGAACAAAATATGCGACTGTTTTCTGCAGTCACATCGTCACGCAGATTATTTTGGCTTATTTTTTTTTTTCTCGTTAGACAGAACAAAATAAACAATGGTTGCCACTGTTGCTAGGTTTCCGGCGTGTCTTTGAGTTAGGTAAAGGCACTGACTATCATTGTCAAAACATTTCAATTTTAGTTTTCGAATTCGGTGAATTTTGTTAAAACCAGCGATTTTTTTTTTTTTTTTGGTAATTTTATTACATAAGCTTATTTTTATTTACGTGTACAATGGCAGAGAAATCGGGACGAAAACAAACCGCTATTTTATCGTTTAACAGGAAAGCCTTTTAACACGCAAAAATATTTTGATCCCCTCAGTTTCGTGTTAAACGTTTTTCACTGTCTATCACTTTTGTTTGAAATGTTTTCCCGGAAATGTTGATTTCCGGAGGTTTAAATTTAAACTGCCGCTCTAAGGAAGGGGATTAGCTTAGTGGTAACGCACTGGTCTAGAAACGCGTCCCGGTTCGAGTCCAGTAGTGCTGCTCTTACATTTTCTTTTTCTAGAAGCCTCTTTACTGGTCCACTGTCCAGTGCTCTGAGAAGCCTCCGGGCACCAATGACCGTGATGTTGACGTGCCTTAAATTAAAAAGAAGAAGAAAAAACAAAACTGCTGCTACAAGCTTTATTAGTTGAGACAGAAGGCGCTTCGATACTAGTTACATTTAAGTGTACTCTACCCTTTTTTTTTTTTATGATAAGCCAACTAAACGTTTGTATAAATTATAATTAAAAAAAAAAAAAAAAATTGTTCATTAAATCGTATTAATTGCAGTAATAGAAAGTAATGTCAGTGTATCACACCATATCTCAAAATTTATGAGCGATCCTACTGTATTATGGCGGCAAAATTAGAATTAGTTTAGCATACAACATTTGAACAGTTTTGTTTAATAATAATATTTGAATATAGAGACATGTTAAAACTGTTTGTAGATATAAGTTTAGTTTTTTGTTTTTTATAATGATGTATATGGTGAATGTTTGTACATTGTATGATGATAAGGAGTACATGATGTGGGAATAGTGTATAACAGTGAAATGGAGGTTACCTCTGGCATGGTGTTCCATCATTGTGCAACTTGTTCAGTGTGTAGGTGTGTGATTAATAGTACTACGGCAACTCTCTAACAATCGTAGTACCATGTCAAAGTACTTTAAACCAGATAAGGATTTAGAGGTAAACAAGGACCTATACTTATCTATATAGTACTTGGGTACCTCTTCTACACTTGTACAGGTAAAGAAACCTTGACGGTTTAAATACTAATAGAATGGACGAGGCAGAGTCGCCTTGATGGTGAAAAACAGAGAAGAGATGTTTATAGAAGTAGTGTGCCTTGCCTTGCCTTGCCATACCTCATCCAGTTCGTCCAACAAGGTTTAATGGACACACACTAGTCGACAAATTAACGTCGCCTGGTTCGTGTTTTTGTCCATGAGTTTTGGGGGACCTATTTGGTGGTTGGACATTTTTTTTTTTTTTTATACAACCTTCCAACACTGTTTCCGCTCCTCTTAGCATAGTTAAAGGACATAAGACAAGGATCTGCCATTAGGAACTCCCTTACCTGGCTATAGTTTATCTTAAACTTGACCGACTCTGTTCGTATTCTTTTCTTGTATAATATCTTGTGGCTCATTTGTAACACTCTTTAAATACACTGACTTCTGAAATAAGCGCATCCTACGCTTTTTTTTTCTTGATTATCAAATTGTTTTCTTTTAGTTTAATTCACTCACAGCATCAAATATTTCAGATAAAAGATTAATGTTCAAATATTTTTACTTGTATGTAATTTGATGTTAATTTTAGACAATATCAGAAGAAATATTACATTTTCATTATAAAATTTTGTTTTCTGAAGATAACAGCATCCGATCAATTCTCTATTACATCCGAGCAAGTAGATTTTGCATAAAAATTTGTAACTATTTATGTACTCTATATTAGAGGAAGTATTTCAATTGTGTCAAAGTTTTAAAATTTTAATTTAAATCGTTTGCCCAATGCCTAACCAGAGTTTCCAAGCCCATCCTGACATATCTGATCCAGATTTTACTCATCAAATACAGAAGACCTAGAAATCCCTCTCCAACTCTCTCTTCCTTCCAAGGCGTTTACCCCTTCCGAAGTTTCTCACATCATAAAACACCTACCATCCAAAAAAGCGCCAGACTTTGACTAAATTACATCAAAAAAGGATTTTTGATAGGAATCCCATCTCCTAAAGAAAGCAATAGTACTTCTTACAACAATATACAATTCAGTTCTCCGAACCACTTAGTTTCCTCTAGAATGGAAATTATCTATAATAAAAATGATATCCAAACCCTCCAAACCTCATCATCACCTAACTTCCTACCGTCCGATAAGTCCCTTACTCCTGATGGGTGAGATTCTTGAAAAACTCACCCTCAAGAGAATTCAGAATCTCCTTGAAGACTCTGAAGTAATAACCAACCATCAGTTCGGATTTCAAAGCCTACATTCCGCCGTTCACCAATGACATTGCATTTTAGTCGTTATCGCTTCCTCTCTTGAGTGAAAACAGTATTGTTCTGGGGCTTTCTTAGATATTGCACAAGCATTTAAATGGTATGGCACCAGGGGCTGCTGTGGAGTGGAAGCTCAAGAGCATCCTTCCTTATACCTATTACCGCATCCTTAATTCTTACCTCTCACACAGATATTTCGGTGTGAGTGGTGGGCGGTCCTTGTCTTCCTATTATTACTTTTTAGCAGCTAGTGTCCCACAGGGAAGTACCCTTGCTCCCATTCTTTTCACAATATATACTGCCGATATTCCAACCAATCCGAACACTCATACCTTTACCTACGCAGATGACACAGCCATCCTTTCCCCACATCCCGATCCTGTCCTAAGCACATGTAACCTTCAGCAACACTTGCAATCCCTAGAGAAATGGTTTTGCAGATGGAGAATGAAGGTTAACGTCCAAAAAAGCAAAAATATAACGTTCACCCTAAGACGTGCCATTTGTCCTCCAGTTCATATGAACCACATCTTATTACCATGCGTTGATACAATTAAATATCTAGGACTCTATATAGACAAACGCCTGACATGGAACCCACATACAAGACTGAAACGAAACGAAGTAAAAAAACGTTACAGCCTACTAGACAGACGCTCAAAACTAACTTTAAACAACAAATTACTTATCTACAATCTCCTATTAAAACCAATTTGCACTTACGGACTCGAGTTATGGGGCTCAACCAAACGTGCCAACATCCACCGCCTCCAAACCCTACAATCCAAAATACTCCGTTTTACGCTTCTAACCTGACAATACATTCCGATCTCCAGATTCCATTCATAAGTGACCTGATCCAAATACGATACCGCAAATTTCACACCCGTCTCGCACATCATCACAATCCATTAATTCACCAACTTTCCTCAGCATCCATTCTGCATAACCCTCCTCAACTGAGGCGGCAGTGGCCTCATGATCTCTTATAAGTGCGCAGCGAAATAGTGTGGAGTGTCCCCACTGAATGATTTCTCCATTCCCGTCATTCAAGTTCTTGTGATTTACTTGTTGCTGGTTACGGAAGCGTACCAGCAGTTGTAAATTTTCAAATAAATGGAACAAAAAAAAAATCGAAAATATACGTTTTGAGGTTTTCTGAAACCCGAAAAAAAATGGTCTGTTTTTTTTTCTTGAAAATAATCCAATCTAGGGGAATTTATTTTCCACATGCCCCATTATAGGTTTTCATTTTTCTAGGTTCACGATTCCGTAGAAAAACTCCTAGCAGTACTAATATCTCACAATAAATTAAACTAGATCCAAGTTCAGTTTTGTGAAACGCTCAAGTTTTTGAAAACAAAGAACAAATGTAAATACATAAATATTGCCTCTAATCAGAGAAAAAAGAATATTTCTTAAGATATAGCATTCCCTATAGAAACAATTATAGAAACTGTACCAGAATTGTTTGTAATCTGCTTCAGAATCTGAATAATTTGGCCAACACTGATATATATTTTAGCTTTCACCCTTGCTCTTCACTTCAAATACTGCCTCAGAACCCTAGCTCTTGACAATCATCGCCTCCCGAAAATTGCTGCAACTGAAATTATTCAGAAGAAACTGTTTTGGTTTAAACACTGGCTTTCATTGGCACGTGATTATTCCAGCGACCTATCTTGCACTCTTAACGATCGTGATAAATGGAGTGATCAACTTTCGAACTTACTTAATAAAATTAGATCCGTTCGCATCGAAGAGTCATTTTGTCGTGCAGGGAATTCTGATCGCTTTTTTTTAGTATAAAACTTTAATCACTGACCATAAGTCATTTGTAACATCGTCCCTATTTAATATCCTCAGGCTCTCAGGGATATGTTGTTGAAACTAAGAGCAGAACTGTTATACCTAAATTATACCCCTTGGTTGGAGAAAGATTCTGAACGAGAAATGTGTCCTCTCTGTCACTGCCAAGTACGGGAGGATTTGTTTCATTTCTTGGCAGAATGTCCTGCATTATTAGAAGTGCGGCTCCTCCATCTCGGCAAATGTTCACTTTCCGGAGGAGAAATTATTGTGTACCTAACCGGACAACGGCCTTGTCATCCTTTAATTGCTTATGCTCGCCACGCTTGGAGAGTTAGGCACTTCAGGATCTCAGATTCTTTAGGTTAGTTTTTCAGTTTTTTATTGTAATTTATAAAACTACGTTTGATTTATTTAACCATTAGTTGTGTTAATACTTTTATTTACTTTGCTATCTTATTCCAGTTCTGTCTTAGTTCTAGGGTAATTCTTGCTGTTTTTCATCATTTTTCTTTTTTGTATTATTTTCTGTTTTTCTGTTATGGCTGTAAACTCTAGCAGACGGCTCTTTGCCATGCTTCTGTACTCAAGTATTATATCATCTACTGTATTATTTTTAAAATAAAGTACTTATAATAATATATTAGCTTAAAATAATGAATTAAATCATTTATCTAAGATACTTTTAAGCAAAATCCTGTAAGCTTTAATAAAAGTCTAGGAATATATCTACATATATGTGAAGTATTAAATAATATAGTATTTAAAATACTCATTTAATCTCAGATAATTTCATTATATCTCACCTATGTAAGAAAACTACTCCTACGTCAACATCTTTTCGATCTTCATGTAACAAGTCCTTGAGGATATGAAACACTGATTTATATGTTATGTGCCTTCCTCAGTACTTCTGCCCATTTCTCAGTTAAACATGTAGCGAATATCGTCAATCCAACAAATAGAAAAAAAAATCTAAAAAAAGTTCTCTCAAGGACAGTGTGGCAGAAAACATCGCCATATCCATGTATATATATATATATATAGTTATTATTTAGAAGAGAGTAAACAGGGCAGCCAACCAAATTATTTTATTAAATAAATTTAATTAAATTATAATTTAATATTCTAGATTCTCAGGTAAATTTAAATTCAGAGCTTACAAATTGATATTTGATCTATTACAGTAGAAGTAGAATCAATTGTTAACTTTAATATATAACTTCCTGTGTTTCTCATCTGTGCCAATAACGGGTAAAAAATTAACGGCAAATTGAGAGATAAATAAGTTGGGATATTTTCATGCATTTTTAGAGTATTCACATATTTTATGATCAAATTTGCAAATCTTGTTCACGAACTGCCTCTTCTCCAGTTTCCAAAAATCCTCCAGTGGTTAATATTTCACGTATGAGTCGTATTTCTCTTTGCCTCATTGTCCCTGCAGTCCTAGATAATATGGTAAACATCCTCTACTGGTGTAGCATCACAAGAGCAAGCGTTGGAACTGATAATCTTGAAACAAGTATTCCCTAGTGCCTCCGTGGCCTGCCAGGATCTGAATAAGAATGTAAGAGATTTCAATAGGCGATTCAAGTCGATCTTTTATCTCAGGGAGAAATTTCCTCTTCAAAAGCACCAATTTCTGATAATGACCAACTTTGTTGTCATTCTAACGAAGAATATTCTCCATATAGGTATCATGGAGATGTAGCTCACAGGAAGCTTCGAAAACCAAAATTCCATATCTTTTCTGAGTAGTGAAGTCAGCTTAGCCAAATCATCAGGATCTTTTGTTCCCTTCAATGCCGCAATGTGACAAGTACCTGAAAGTTACAAAAACCTATCTTAAAGGTGCCAACTTGCTCCGAATGTTCTCCATCAATGAGGTGTTAATGGTTGGGTTGTTTATTGAATCTATAGCTGTGAGGCTATCTATCTTTATTAGGGTTTGTTGGTATCTTTATCTTTGCATGTATAAAAATTGAATCGAGAGCTTTAGCAGTTGCAAAAAAATCTGCTTGATTATTGGAACATTGTCCCTCAAACACGATCTTGCCATCATATTATACAACAAGAACGCACTCACATGTTCATTTTGTTAGTGTCTAGTTCCATCTGTATATATATCTTTAGTTTGTGTCGAAAATTTTCTTTAAGATTTTGCAAATTTTTCACTTCCTAGAATGCCTAAAGTTATTGAATGGTAAAACATATTCACATATGGCGGGTTGTTGGTGTAGTGGTTATGAGCATGGTCTTGTAAGTGGGAGGACCTCAGTTCGAGCCCAGCGTATAACTGCTAAATTTTATATTTGTTTAAAAAATGTTAATAGTAAAGTAAGTGCTTCCGCCCCCCGTCCACGACACCTAATTTGGTAGTTGGACGTTCAGCCCGCCTGAAAAAATAGGCATTACTTTACTTTACTTTTTACTTTTTATTCACATTAGTTGTTCAAAATAGGCGCCATAATTAAAAAAGCACAAACACTCCTTTCTGTTCAGTTTTTATTGATTGCATTCATTACAGAATCAGGACGGATTTCGGGGGCTTCATAAATTCTATCTTTAAGTTCTACAGAAGGGAGAGGGTTTAACTTACCACAAACTTAACTTTATTTTTTAGATCCCAAGTGCTAGTAATCCAGAGGCATCAGTCTGGGTAGCGGGTGGGCCACTGAATAGGACCGCTCGTACTAATCGATTTATTTCGGCATGTGCGATCTAGACAACACCTTACCATCCTTGTTTATGGACTGGACATCCATATAGTTGAAAGTCCATCATTCATCATTTGCCGGCTTCTAGAGTAATATTTTCTACCCAGGGTGACCAGATTTGGGAGAACTTTATTTCAGAAATAAAGGTACCTACCTATCTGGGTTCACAGTTTCATTGTAATAATACGGACCTACAAGTTGATTCCCCATACCACACATTTATCGAAATTATTATCTGATTCCCTGTCCGATATGTAAAATCTATATTTTTCATCTGCCCATATTCGGGGAAATTCCAGCTATTCAATAATCCATTATTCGTAAATTTACATTAATCCCCCCATAAACTATAATTTAAAATATCAGAATCATATCTTGAAAGCATATCCATTGTTGTTAAAAATTCTAATCTGCAACTAAAATCTTCAGGCCGCATTTGTTGAACTCCATGAGAGGGGTAAGGATGGAAGTTATATGATTTTAAAAATTAGCCATACAGACTCCCTATTCATATTTGAAATCCTGCTAATTTGAGGAAGAGATATAGTAGGAATTTCTCTTATATACAGCAATCCGTCAAACACTCAGCATCAAGGAATTTTTCCCTTTAATTTTAAGTGCTCAAGGCAATAAAATACAATTAAATCTCACAAAATAAATGAATTTAGTGTCCAATATTGCAGAAAGAGATGAATTTAAACTTTGTTCTGTTCATATAAACTTCTGATAAACAAGTTTTTCATTATTTGACTATAAACTCAAAAAAACAATATGGTATAATAGCAACCAGAAGGCAGAGAATTTCTCTACATTCAAAATTGAATATCTCAGGGAATATTCAATGGGTTTTTCTTGTTCAAATATCTATTTTTCATTAAAAAAAAAAAAAAAATCGACATTAAGAAATCCTTATCGAAATTAAGAATTCTTAATGTCGATTTTTATTTATTATATAAATATATAAACAAAGTTGAAAATAGGACCCGCATTGTAATTAGAAGAACACGATATATAAGTTTTGTCTAATTGTTAGTTAAATGAACGTAATTATATATTCATTAAGTTAGAAACTTTATACAACTGGAATTAGTGAACCTACCATGATGTTAGTAACTTAGCTACTCGTTATTAGATTATATATATATATATTTAAATATAAAATTAGTACATACCTGCACATGTCATTATGACTCTATAATATCTTCGACCATTATTCTATATTATTTATAAAGAGCGTAGGAATTATTCTTTAAACATTAGCAGTATATCCGTTGCAAACATTTTAATTGTTATTTGCTTTAAGTAAAGTAAGAAAAAGAATAACATTTACAATAAATAAAAAATACATTATATTGATATTTTGATGTGAGAATGTAAAACAGGAAACTCTTGATAATTATCTTCATGATATGCGACTTCCTATGCAAACTTAAACTGGATATTATTATATAGAGATGTATAATATTGATGGGAGGATTCAGCTAATTTTTTATTTTTATTTTTTTTTTATTTACTTTATAATATTTTAAAGACATTATTTCTTACAACAAAGGAAATGGAATATAAACTGCAGACTGACTTTTTTTTTTGCTTAATATCACATTAAGTGATTTTTTTTCATTCAAATAAATATAAACTACATCGACTATTTATTTTCTTATACACATTAGTAATAATTACTTTAATATAATGAAACTAAGAAGCCTTTGTTTTGAAATCTTAATTACTTAAGATATTTATCAGAATAAAAGATTTTAATAATTATTCATACATTTATTTGTTGGTTCTAGGGAAAGGGGAATTAATATGTTTATAAAAGATGTTAAGGATTCGCCAAAGTATAAACGAAATGATATTTCGATAATTTTATTAATTTTATCGACATTTATTAAGTGTCTGCATTTAGAAGTAAGTTATTTATTTGTGATTGTGATAATTAAGATAATTGCTTCACATTATTTATAATACACACATTAATAATCCTTGATAAGGGTAATAAAATTGTCAACATTTTACTAACATTGTACAACACATTATTAATGTTCTAAGTGAGTTTTTCTACCTTGTCTCTTGGTAATGGTAGAGCTAGCTTATGGAGGCTTAACTTTACTAAACTCAGATTCACTATTTCAAAACAGAATATTTTTTTTGAAAGCAAATAATAAACACTATTTGTGAAACAATTAGGATGCAACAAAGAGAATAAATGACTACATAGTAAGCAATACCATATTATATTTACATATGACTAATTTTCCAAAAATAATAATCCCAAACTTTAACCTTCCTCTTCTGTAGTTGTCATCTGATCTACCAAATATCAATAAAAATTGACAAACATCAATAGGCCGGAACAATTAATATTTCATGAAATCCATGTCCCCGGCTTCTTATAAATAACTCCGACTATTTAACTTGCTGCTCGCTTTGGTATTACAGAACCTGAAAGTGAAGTTAAGGACTGGGCTAGAGCTAGGTCTGAAGCTGCGGTCTATTTTGAGACCGGAGATCATTTGGCAGTATCTCTTGGTGAATGGACCACAGTCTCCTACACTGAGGTTTATGCTATTCTTTGTTGTGTCTTGGATGAGAGGATACGTAACACTAACTTAAAAGGTGTTTGTATCTGCTCGGACAGCCAAGCTGCGCTGAAGGAGCTGAGTTCATGTGTCTTCACTTGGTGTTAGAATGTTCTAAAAGATTAGAAGAGCTTTCTTCTCTGAAGGACGTGCTTCTAGTCTAGGTGACAGGTCACATGGGAAATTTTGGGAATGAAGACGTGGATAGGTTTGCCAAATTAGGCGCCTCTCTTCCTTTCATTGGTCCCGAGCCTGCTGTAGGTGTGTCTCCGGGCACATGTCTGCCAGGCTTCCAGACATGGACAGCTTCACAGCATTCATCCTTATGGCTGAGCTCAGTTGGTTTTCGGCAGTCCAAAATGCTCATCGGGGGTCCGGACAATGCCATTAGTGAGACGTTGCTGTGTTTTTCACGGAGCTCTCTCAGGCATCTGGTTGGATCTCTTACTGGACCTTGTGGTTTAAGGAGACATCTCTACATAAGAGAGCTCAATGCCGGATCCATTTTGTAGACTCTGTGAGACAGAGGAGGAAAACCCATCCATCTTATGACTGATTGCCTGGTTGCGGGGAAATTAGTTTAGGACCTTTGGTCGGAGGGATGTCTGTGGAAGAAAGCTTAGCCTATTTCCGCTTAAGGTTATTGTCCGATTTATTCGGACTGCGGTGAATCTTAGATGGATTAGATCCGGGTCTGGATTTTTGTTCTAGATCCGGTTTGTTCTTGTTTTCCTTGGGGTAGCTATATGGGCCCAGTGGGGCTTTGGGTAGCGAAGGGTTTGGTCCTTCTCCACAGGCAAATAATAATAATAATAATGACTAGGCTATACTTCTCGCCACAAGCTGGCTACTTTATCCTATGTTAATACACTCTTGATGAATAGTATGTCTAGCTTGAATGAATATGCTAAGATTTAGTACTGGTGCTCTTCGAAGACTCAAAATGATATAAATTTTGTAGTAAGCGCTGCTCTTTTTTTAGGCCATGAGCTGGAAAAAGTAAATCCAGAAAACTTAAGTAAAATAATTGTAAGATGAAAACAATATGTTGCAGCCAAAAGAGTATTTATCCTTCCATACAGTTATTACGAAAAAACAAATCAGGTGTGTATCACGCACACGACTTACCGGCCTCCGGATAGTGTTATCTCGCTACAGACAACACTGTCCTAGAAAGAGGAAATCTAAGGGCAGCACAGCTGGGCTCGAACCCGGGACCACCGCGTGGGAGTCCAGTGTGGTAGTAGCCACTGAGTTAATCCTCAAATTTATTATTTATTTATACTAGTATTAACCAATTACGAATTCATTTGTAACTGAAAATGTTTATATATGCATCCGAAATAGAATTTAAAAAAAACTTTTACTTCCGGACACGCTGATTTTTTTCTTCAAATCGGAATTTTGGCCATACATTAATTCTTATTAATAGTATAGCTTTTAGAATGTATAATATATTAGAATAGCACATTAAACGAAAGTCTAACTGTCATTCCTACCCCAAAACCCCTTTCATTGAACTATTAGGTTGTAGCTCTTTTTAAGATTAGTTGATATACCAAGTTTTATGAAGACTGCTAAAATCTGGAATTGAACTATTAGGTTGTAGCTCTTTTTAAGATTAGTTGATATACCAAGTTTTATGAAGACTGCTAAAATCTGGAAAAATCTGGTTGGTAATGTGGCGACTGATTTTTTAACCAAAACCTTATTGGTCTTGTCACCTCCTAGTGATAGCAAAATGAAGTATCTAGTTTTCGCTTCTGCAATTTTCTGTTTAAAACCGTTTATTATTTGGGGATTTAAGGGATCTCAAAACACATATTTCCGGTGAAAACTCAAAAATTCGAAAATTTAAAATGATCGCAACAGTTCCTCTTACATCAATAAGAGAAAGTGATGAGTCGGGTGGTATAGAGTATTCCACCCCAATAGTGGTCGGTGTGTATAAATGTGTGTAAATGGTGTTTATTTTGGGATGAATGTATTTATGGAATGAATGTATTTATTTGTGTGATTCTCTTATGAAAGAGATGTTTGGTTGAATGCCAAAATCAGTTTGTAGGGCGCTAATGCCCCTGGCAGTTGATGCGCCAAAAAAAAAAAAAAGAGGGAGAAAGTGATATGAATAATCTCAGCTAAACTGAAGAGATTTTCTTTAACTTATGCAACTCAGATTTGTCAGTATCCTAAAGAACTAAATAGTAAGATTCAAGGAAAATAACTAAGTTCTACACAGACAACCTATTCGATGAATAGGTCTTAAACCTAAATACTTTCACAAATAATCGGTCCTAAGGTGGATTGACGATTTTTTTACCTATTTCACAATGTAAGAAAAGAAAACGGGTATTGCAGAGAGAGATATCTTCATCTAAAAGTGTCTTTTTAAACCATAACAGAAAAAAATTTATGAAGATATATGACGAGGGTAAGTCATATATAAACCGGACTTCTTCTTAGTGCCTTATCAGGCCGTCCCAAAGAAGATCGGTTTTGTTTATCTGTTCTGTCGGCAATTGTTTATCTCTGTTCTATCGCCAGTACAGCCATGAGTGAGCAAGAGGTTACATTGGGCGTTGCACAACATATTATTAACTAACGAGGTGTTAAACCAACGGAAATTTTGACTCGATTACAAGCACAGTTTGGTGAAGGTATCCTTTCTTGGACCCAAGTGTTGATTGGGCTAAGAAGTTTAAAGGAGGACGTGAAAGTGTAGAAAATCAAGGTCACGATCGAGGCCCAAGATCAAGTGTCACAGATGACAACATCCGTGCTGTATGTAAACTTATTGAAGGTGGCTGCCGCGTAAAAATCGATGAAATCGCTTCAAAGAAAGGAATCAGCCATGGAAGTGCTTATACCATAATCACAGAGCCAGAAAACTCTGTGCTCGATAGGTTCCGAGGTTATTGACCACAAAATCAAAAAGAAGTCAGATTGCCAATAACTGAGAGACTTTTGAATCATTTCCGGCAGGAAGGGGAGTTGTTTTTGAGCCGCATTGTGACATATGTGAGACATGGGAGCACCACTACACGCCGTTATAAAAAATGACGTGTAAGGAGTGGCGTAAAAAGATGAAGCATTCCCTGTGAAGGCAAAAACCCGTCTCTCTGCCGGAAAAGTGCTCGCGACTGTTTTTGGGAGTGGAGGGGAGTTTTACTCGTTGACTTCCTATGCGATCAACGCACAGTGAATTCTGCCTACTTCTACCAGCTGCTGGAGTCAACGAAAGCCGCCTACAGAACTAAAAGACGGGTTATTCCAATCAGAGATGTCATCCTTCTTCATGACAATGCCAGGCCTCCTCACACGGCGACTATGACAAAGGACAAATTGGTCGAACTGCATTGGAAAACTCTTGAACACCCTCCCTATAGTCGAGATTTATCTCCCTGTGACTACTTCTTGTTTGGGCCCTTGAAAAAAGCACTGTGAGGAAGACGGTTTGAAAACGAACAAGCTGTCGAAGATTTCGTGCGCAATTGGCTGACGAGTCCACCTCAAAACTTCTTTAAAGAAGGGCTCTTCAAGCTTCCAAAACGCTGGGAAAAATGTGTATTGTGTAGAGCAGACTATGTTGAAAAATATTAAATATGTTTTTTGTAATTTCTTATCATAAATAAATTTATAAAAAAAAAGTCCGGTTTATATTTGACTCCTCCTCGTATTTTATTTTTTATGCCATATTTCGTCGCGCGGCCCTGTATACAAAAAAGGCTGCGCTGGGGACTGATATTGTTTGGTTAGCTGGTTATCCAGGAAGCATGATCTCGGACGCGAACAACTTCACCTCTCCACCATAGTTTGTCGAAGATATACAGCGTTCTACTATAAAAATTAATTTATTCCTAGTTTAAAACCAAAGTGGTCCTCATATGAGCTTTTAAGGCTGTAGAGATATAGAAATCCGAGGGAGTAGCTCTCTTTAGAAAATCAAACACTATTTGTCCTAACAGGTCTTGAAGACCAAAACCCTCATGCAATAGCTTATTGTGTGAGAAAAATGTGTGTAGCACGTGATCCGAGATTTTGCAGTATGTGTAACAAAGTTCCCAGCTTCCGCAATCCTCTTTATGATACCGAATCAAGGACTCTATATCAGGAATTCTCCTGAAATTCTTTAAAAAATCGTCCTGAAAGAAACTAAAGCAGCTCTTCTATTCTGTACCCATTTTAAGTTTAACACAGATGGGTTTGACATTTTTTTTCTGCTTAGCTGATGTTTAATTTTAATGTTAATTAGCGCAGGTTATATGGTGAAAACCTATATCAAAAAAAAAATATTTATAATTAAAATCTTTACAAAGGAATATTTACAGTAATTGCGATAGATATAGAGCACAATAATCTATAAAAAAAAATAAAAAAAAAAAAAAATCATAGACACTATTATATAATCATCCCCTAATTGCGATTTATCACAAGTTTAAAAACAAAACAAAGAAATAAATGATAAGAAGATAAAAATGTCAACAGAAGTTTATGGTTATACAGATAGACATGTATGTGTAATGTAAATAATTCTATTATTTGTGTTAGTTCAGGGTTAATGTTACTTTTCTACGAATTTGATAATTTGATGTTATTTGTGAGTTTTAATTATTACAGTAACAAAAATTAATGTATCCTTATTTCTTTTTTTAATAAATATTTCACCGAACTATGTTATCTATTTTAGAAACATTCCGAACATATTTTTATTATTCCATTAATTAGATACTAGAAACAATCGAAAGCTATAAATTGAATACTGTATTGTCAATTGATAATTACATTAAGTTCTTGGAATTTGTGATTAGATAAAATTCGATAAGTATTAGATATAAATAGAAGAATCTGTGTGTAGGATTTGCAACATCTTTGCAGGTTCTGTAATTCTGCGCTGCTAAACGATGCAGCGTTAAATATTTTATTTATTTTTGACCATATTTTTGGATTAAATCCGGATTTATAATCCAGGGAATTTTAGTATGTCAGTTAATTTTATTTGATTTGATTAGTAATTGCTTTATTTAATAGATTTTTTTTTTATGAAGGTTATTTCAGAAAAGCAGATATTCATAATGTTGTTTCTAAATTTAAGGCGCGTCAATGTTAAATGTAAGCCTTTTCAATGCACTGCCGGCCTCCCAGATAGTGTTCAGTCCACTGCCCAGAGCAATACCTTTCACCCTCTAAGTAAGCTATGGAGGCTCCTTGGAAGACAAAATCTAACGGGTAGCACTGAACTCTAACCCAAGACTTCGCGTGGATGTCCAGCTGGCTCCCGATTGGTAAAATTTAATTCTAATGCATTTTTGTAAGCAAATTTTTGAAGTTTTGTTTGAGTAAAAAAAAAAATTAAATTACTCTTATTAATAATCGATAGACATTTTCTTTTTTCTCTTTGGCGTTAACCATACCAGAAAGGTCAATCTTACCAGGTTCTTAAATCTTTACCTAAGTCGGTCGGGTAGTATTATTGGTAATTTCTCAATCAATTTTAATTTAGTTTTTATACGCAGTTCTTTTGCCACCAGTCGTATCTTATTTACCAAAATTTGAACGTTTTCGGTGTAGAATTTTAATGTATATACAACTTTCGTTCTTTATCGTCAGCGAAGCGTCATTTGGCCAACATTTAAGAACTTTTGTAACTACAAATAGCTATCAAAATAGACAAACCTGGGGTCGCACTGGATCAAGAGTTCATTTCTCCATTTTCCTAGTGACACTTTGTTCCATTGGTTCTCTAAGAATTTGTTTTTGCATTTTTTTATAGGGACTAAGAATTCCTGAAAGAAATTATCTGAAAAAAATTCTTTGTTTAAAAGTAAATTATTTCTTAAATAGGTCGATAGCTTATATAAAAGTAAAGATGAACATATCAGAAGAAACAAGAGAATCACAATTTATGTAAATAATTTAAATCCAGTGGGGATGTGATGAGATACAAATATGATAACGAATTTGAATATTAGATCCTACAATTTACAAATTGTAAATTGGACATTAGGGGAAGCACAGGAGCCGCAGATAGGATGTTTAGCGCGATCAGGAAGGGTTTCCTCAGCAACAGGGAGGTGTCTAAGAAAACCAAGCTCGACATTCTTCCCTATATTCACTTACTCATCAACGACCAACTGGCCAGGAATGGCGCGAATACTCCTTTCTGTGGGCCAGAACCTGTTCTGGGAATAGCCAAAATTATGGTGAGGGCGTCTCTGTGAGAATGGACTCGCAGGACATAATCGTCACTGGAGAGTAAGTACTGGAGCAAAACACGGCAAAATGGTTATGCCAGAGCTTTGTAGAAGAAGAACCAGAGAGACCCTGGGTTTAAGCAGGTATCGGATTTGTACGATAACGGGCCTGTTCACAGGGCACGGCAGGTTCAAGAAACATCTGCGCAAGGTGGGTTTGTTTGATTCGGAGACCTTGTGTCGACTGTGACAGGAGGAGGAGGAAACGGCCTCTCACCTGTTATTTGATTACGCTGCGATCGGTAGATTGCGGTACGAGATTTTCGGCACGTTGAGACCGGAGGAATTCGTACACCAAGAAGGTTCTGGACCTCATGAAGAGGCTGGCTTCCTCTTCTAGGTATTGAGGGGCTGGCATAATAAGCCTCAATGGGTAAGCTGCGGTGCCTGGGTTTGAGTCTCCCCCTGTGTCAATCAAATCTAATCTACTCATCGGAGTCCTGGACACTGACCAAGAAGCATAAAAGTAGAATACAGGCAACTGAGATGAGGTATTTGAGGAAGATAGAGGGGAAGACAAGAAGGGACAGGGTCATAATGCCACAATAAGATCCAGCTTGAATATACAGCCAGCAGAAGAATTAATAGAAGAAAATAGGCTGCACTGGTTCGGGCATTTCCTACGGATGGATTCTGACAGAGCGGCTAGAATGGCATACGAAGCACAGGAAGAGGAACGGAGAGGGAGAGGTAGACCGCGATGCATGTGGGAAGAGGGTGTAAAAGAGGCGTGCGGGAAAAGAGGAATTGCATGGGGGGAAAGGAGAGCAGAAATTGGTGGAGGACAGAAAGGGGTTGAGGAAAAGGTACATGATGAAGGGAGCCTCACACCGCTAAGGCGGTAGAAGAGGCGCATGATTATGATGATGATGATGATGATTTACAAATTTACTAAACACTAAAAAAATCTATATACGGAACATAAAACAATGAAGAGACATTTTTGAGTATTTTTTTTTTTTAATTAAATTGAGGCAAATTTTACATGAAATTGACACTGAAAAAATACAATAATTTGATGAATATAAACGTGTAATCTATTGTAATGCTTATATTGGGTCACTGAGGCAAAAAAACTTCTTGATATGCAATGAAGAATGATTAAAAGTAGATTTCCGCAGAAAGATGAGAGAAATCTGGCGGATAAAATTCAAGAATGAAAGAGACTGTTAATAGGAGCCCTGATAACATGATTAAAGAATAAGAGGAAGAAGGAAACGGATGATATTAACTTCCGTTACAGAAAAACTTGAAGTTGAAAACAACAGTTATCTAAACATTTTTAATATAAATAATTCTATATAAACAAAGTAATATATGAGCACCAGTTTAAAACATCGCGCTAATGCCTTCATTATATAATAATATAATAATAGTAGAAACTGAAAACTATCTGTCACGTCATAAGACGGGTGTATATATGGTATAGTTGTGTCGTCTACTAATGGAAGGAATCAGTCATTAAATTCATTATAGGAAAGACAATGGGCATCAATCACTGCCGTGACAAATGATTCTCATATTGGCAATATCAGTGCTCCTACATTACTTCCGATCAAACATATAGAATGGACATACCCAGTAAAATCAATATTGTAATATCTATTATTACATTATAACTACGTATATTAATATTATAATTAAGTTTGTATAACCATTTGCAATGTCGTTTTACGTCTGGGACTATTTGACTCCTTTAATAAAATAAACATAGGGCATATAAGTAAAGATATTTTGTAATTATTGATCAGATTTATAATATACTGTAATAGTAGATTTTTCTCTAAATAATATAATAGAAGTTCGAACATCTTGCGATTTTTACAACTCATCTTACTCTCACAACTTATATCAGAAAGTATTTGCGATTTTATCACATTTCGAATCCGAATAATCTAGAGGAACCACGAAAAACGTGAATGTGGAGAAAGGTCTCCAAACGAAAAAAAGATGTAAGATTTGAAAAATGAAAAATTTAGAAACTACAAATTCGATATTACGTAACGGCATTTTAATGGAACCATAAACAAACTTATCTGTCAAATAATTGGTATCTGTATTGTATGTGTGTGTGTGTTTTTGTGGGTATATCCGGTTAGCAGAACTCATAAAGAAAATCTCAGAACGTTTGAACTTGATATTTGATTTGGTCAAAATCGTTCAACCGGCAGTACCACATTACTGAATATATTTCATTAGTTTTTTTGCAATTTTCTCAAAAACGGCTTCAACGATTTTCTTTCAATTTTTTTATAGCGATTACTTATATAAAGAGCTTTTTATTTGCAATATTTTTCCGGGAAAATTCATTTAAGGATTATTTTTTGGAGAAGAGTGTGGTTGTGTTTCGTCTAAATTCTGAGTGTAAAGCAAATTCGGTTGAACGGAAGCCGTGTCTTTACCGACTGAATAGACTTTTTTTTTTAGGGTTTTCTATGATTTCCTACATAAAAACACCGTCAGGTTTCATTAAATTTTATTAATACTAACTATATATACATTTACGGAACTCCGCATATTTAATGATAATTTAACCTCAAGAAAATAATCATAGCGAACTTGTTATATACATTGTAAATAAATAAAAAAATAAAAAAGTGAAACGAATATCAAAATGGATATAAAACAAGCACGTACTTTCAATAAAATAAAAACAAAACAAAAACAAAAAACGAACAGCTCACTTCGCAAATAAGTGAGTTTATTTCAAACCAAAAAGTAAATGTTAAAAAAATGTTTTAGATAGATGTTGTATCTAAATGATTAATTAGAAACTTATAGGCGCACTGTATAAAATGCATAAACTTACGAGATGATGATCCTGAAGCATAAACTTATAATCATGTTTACTTACAGATACCAGTTTATTGGCACGCATTTCACATAAAATGAAGAATTTGTCTCCATCCATTTAAATGACAAAAAACAACTTTTACAGATTTATGTTAAAATGGAGAAAAGGATAAAATATTGAAAATAGGAACAAATTATTATGTGAAAGTCTGTTGCAAAATGTAAATCAGTTCACGATTCACATTTATAGTCGATTTATTTTTTTTCAAATGAAAAAATGTTAAAAGAGGATACGATAAACTGAGTGCATTAAAATAGAGATGTGTTTTGGACATTATTTGGACATAAAAAAACTTTATTACTACTTTAATCTTTTATAAAATATAAAGTGATATGAAAAATATCATTCGTTTTTTTGTTGATTTATTCTTTAAGTTGATTTAAGGCAACTAATTCTCATGCCAATGTAACTAGCTGATATGTCACGTTCTGATTTATATTCACATCTTATTCAATTTCATATTTAAATTAATTGTTTTATCAATTAACATTTACATATTTCAGAATTATAGTTAGTGAATTTAGTTTTGCAGGACTTAGCGAGTATAATTTTATTTAAAAAAAATATATATTTATGATTTAACAATAAATTCATAATAAGTTCTGGAACAATTGAAAGGATAAAATCGAAAAATTTATATAATTAGTACATTACTTCTGATCAAAACACATAGAATGTATATACCAGTAAAATCAATAGTGTATTTATCTATTATGATATTAAGCGGCCCTTAGACGATCAATATTATTTTGTCAATATCTTTTATTGTTTATATTACATCAATATATTGAAAATGACCTGACTCGGTCAATATATACAGGGTATCCCAAGGTATATGGATAAATGACTTTTTCTCGGAAACTAAGATAGCTAGAAAAAAAAACCTAAAAAATACTAAAAACGGAAACTAAATTTCAAAATGATTATAACAGGTTTTTGATTGAATAAAAGAAAAGTACTATTTTTATAAAATTTTTTCTCTCATTTAATTAGATCTTGCTCGAACTGGCCCCACCATTAGAGATGCATACACTGCTTTTTCCTGCAATTGTACCTTACGTCCAAAGAATACATCACAAATGGTGAGGCCAGTTCGAGCAAGATCTGTATTAATGAGAAGTAAAATTTATAATAAAATAGTACTTTTCTTCTTATTCAATCAAAAAACCGTTATAATATCATTTTGAAATTTCTTACAAGAATCATGTTTTCATTCATAACTTGTAAAATATTACTCACAGAAAAAAACGTTCAAGTAAATTTTTCTTACAAAAAATAGCGGAATCTATTTCTTAAATAAAAAACCACACCTCCCCATTTGAAAAAATGAAGTTGGTGCCTGTATCTCGCTTCTGGAAGCACCAAAACAAATTTGCAAATTAAATTTGGTTTTCTAACTAAAAACTGGGGGGGACACGTATTTTTTAGTTTTTTTCTAGCTATCTCAGTTTCCGAGAAAAAGTCGTTATCCATATACCTTGGGACAATCTACATATATATAGTAATTTTTTTTTAAGGGAATATGCAATGCGACCTGAAATATCTATTGTGCCCACGGAGCCTTTTCAGTGCACAGCCAGTTTCCGAGCGGTGTTCTCCAGCTATGGACAACACTACCCATCATCGGACAGTGAGCTGTAAAAAAGCTCCTAGGGAGAGAAAATGTAAGGGCAGCACGGCTGGACTCGGAAACAGAACCGTCGCGTTGCTAGTCCAACTGAGCTAATTCCTTCCCTTTTTACCTCCTCTTAATCCTAAAAGGAAGTATTGCGGTCGAATTTTCTTAATTGAGTTTTCACTGGAAATACATTTTTTTGGGGTTCCTGAGTCCGAAAAAGTGGTTTTTAGAAACTTTTCCGTGTGTGTATATGTTTTTTTGGCCAGCATAATGCAATAACGGAAAATCACAGATAGCTCAAATTTGATATTTCGTATAAGTTCCGCAAGTGAACCTGACAATGAGGTTTTGGGCAAAATCGGTCAAGCGGAAGTACCATTTTGCTGAATGCGTTGTTCAGTTTTCTGAGATTTTCTCCAAAACGGCTCCAATGATTTTCGTTAAGCTTAATAAAACATTACTCTTTCAAAGAGTCATAACTTTCTCCGGGAAAATTCATTTAAGAGCGTTTTTGTGGGAAGGGTTGGGGTTGAGATTACACATCGTCTACGATAACAATCATTCACCAAGCAGAGTTCGTCTATCAGCCTGGGTGAACTATCAAGATAATAACACTGAATCTCTCAAGCAGCGTTCGCTAAAGCAGATGTTCAAGTGCAACGCTCAATATCTCTGGCAAAGTTCCCTCAAGAAAAAGAGCTTCCATCACGAGAGCAACGTTTACCACCACTCGACATACTTGAGTTTACCCTCAGGCCTCTACAATTCTACATTATCTTACCAATTTTTCGTGCCGAAAAAATTCTCAAGGAGGATGGGGATAATCTGGTGGAGAAGCAAGAAGCAGACAAAAATAGAAATTTTTGAATATATTTTACAATATTTGTTTAGATGAAAAATTGGACGGTTGGGTGAAAGGGGAACGCAAACCGTTAGCGATAGACAAAAGACGAGACTAATTCTATTATAAAAAAAACAAAAAAAAAACGAGGCTATGAGGTAATACTTTTATATAAGATTCCAACGTGAAAGGACACACAGCCATTTTTCTCAAGAAGTCTTTCAATGCGTCCCATCGTTATTTTCAAGAAATGTTCTACACTGTCTCTCGCTGTCCGTATATTAAACCTAATTTTATATTTAGTTTAGCTCGTATTTCTGTCTAAATATTTAATATCTATCTAGTCATTAAATTAGTTTTTTTTAAGTAAGGTTGAATTTTAATTCCTAATTCTCTCTCTAGATACTTGCAATTACCTAAATAATTTACAATTACAATATTTCCTCAATTAAATAAAACCACTCATGCCTTGCAATGTAACAATTCTATTTATACATATATATTATATAGCGTCGCAAATGTCATCACATTACAGTAGTTAATATCAATATACAGTAAACTCCCGATTATCCGGGCTAATGGTGGGGAGAGGCGGCACGGATATCGAAAAACACGGATAATCCGAACTATAATTATTTATTTCTAAAATGTAATAATATATACATTTCTAAGGCAGACAATTATTTGAACACATTTAATGCTCATTATTATTAAAAAAAATCTGATTTTAATTGTGTTTGCAGGAATCTTTTAATGATTTTTTTACTATGAAGTTCGAATTTTTCTAAGAGCTATTATGTCGTTTATTACTCGAATTCCCACATTGGTCGATACGTAAACATGAAAGCGAGCAAATATGTCTTTAAAAAATACATATACATATAATTATTTTTTTAAATTAAATTCATGCACGGATAATGTACGCAAACCGGATAATCCGCACACGGATAATCGGGAATTTACTGTAGTTTGAACTACCTATTTATCAGTAGATTTTAATTGATACAAATTTTCTTGAATATAATAATTGTGTTTCAACGTAAACAAAAAAACTACATAATTAATGATATGTAAATGTAAACAATAGGGAATTTCTTTCATTTTTACAGTTAATTACAATTGTATTCTTAGGAAATACAATTAAATAGTGAAACAAGAAATAAAAGAAGAAGAAGAAGAAAAAACAATTAAAGTGTAAAGAAAGAAATAGTAGAGTGTTTGAATAATGTACACATTGTTGCAAATAGGAGACAACATGTATTCACAGTAGCCGGATAGTAGTGAGCCACTAAACCGCCTTATAATAAGTTGAACAATAGCACTATTCTTAGCGATAGACTTAATTCTTCGATAGTACTGCCTGCCAGATAGTGGTACCCAGTTAGCTGAACTGAATAGCTACCACATTCAACACGAATTAACTAACAACACTTGCACCACAGTGCAAGTCTAGTATTACAATCTATTTTCTTTACATATGTATTATATATATATATATATATTTATAGACACGCTATATATGTAATTACACACGCTTCTTACGTTATTTTCTTATATAAACTTGTCAATAAAAAAAACAGTAATAATTAATATAAATGAAATGTATCATTTTTTAATAGGATATTTGAACCTATTCATGGTTTGCCGTTTAAAATATACGTATATTAATATTTTATAAATAATTAAGTCGAACATATTCACCATCCAACAGACGTATCTGCTTCATAGTTGTATTTTTTGGAATCTTTTAAAGTCAAGCTTACCCCTGAAGGCTTGAAGTAGACTGAGTAGCCACAAACCTAAAACTCATATTTAGGATAGGCTTAGACCACAGTCTCTCAAGCGGAAGTCGTGGCTATAATGAACTATGTAAAGGAGACTGACTAAAATAGAACCTTCAAAAAAAGAGGGGGCGGGGTTGTTATTTACTCTCCTATACTAAGGTTGCTAGCAATTAAGGCTGTTAATGACTTCTAAATTAATTCAAAGCTAGTTGGGATTGCATTCACACTCAAGTAGGTAAGCAATTCCAAAAGCCTGTGTACCAGGGTATGCAGGTTATGAGGGTAATGAGAAAGCAGATACATACAGCATTTATGTACTTGAACCTCTTTCTAGTCCCTTGAAGAGGTGATGTGACAAATTAGAACTCTTGCTTGTTATAACAGTGGTGAGCTAGTGGAGCTAGCTAGCGAGTTAACCTCTCAAGTTTGAGTTGATGTAGCGACAGAACGTTTACTCTATTTAGTTTTAAAGGTTTACCGATCGATGGAGAGACTAACTGTTAGTGAGGATAATTCGGTGAGGATCCCCCCCCTCCTAATAAATTATAAAATTGCCACATTTTCTTTAAAATTTATTTACTTATCATAAATAATAGTAATCTATATGTATAAAAATTCAGCATCCGAATGTTTGTGGCCGCAAAACTCGAAAAGTAGTCGATGGATTGACTTGAAATTTTTACCCAACGTGGCATTTCTATATAAGAGTTTCTATATATACTTTTTACTCCGAAATTCCCATGGAAACGGGAATTTCTCCGAGCATTTCGCGAGGTTGGCAGAAATAGACAGACTCAGACGCTTGCGATGGTGGCTCACTCTCTGAACCTCTTTCTCAACTACTTATAAGTACCTCCATTCCGTAGTTCCCACGGAAACGGGAAATTCCGAGCTAAAATCCGTTCAAACGGCCATATTGCGTTAGTACTTGCTTCTTCAGGTATTGCTGCTACGTTGATGGAAGGAGGTAGAACAGCGCATTCAGCTCTTAAACTGTCATGACTTAAACATGCACTTCACAGAAAACCCAACATGTAACATTCTAAAACATCAGGAATGGGAAAGGTTCTTCGGACGTGCAAAATCATTGTATGGGATGAGTGTACAATGGCTTATAAGAAGTCATTGGAAGCATTAGACCATACATTGAAAGACTTGCGAAATAATCAGGTTCCATTTGGTGGAGCATTGGTGTTACTAGCCGGTGACTTCAGGCAAACGCTTCCAGTGATACCTCGCTCAACACCAGCTGATGAATTGCATGCCTGCTTGAAATATTCAACTCATTGGAGCACAGTTAAAAAAATTCATTTAACAACGAATATGAGAGTTCAACTTCAAAACGATTCAACGCTGCCATATTTTCAAGACTCGAACTCGGTAACGGCACTGCTCCTACAAATCCGGAAACAGGAAAAAATCACTTTCCCATCTAATTTCTGCAACATTGTACATTTAAAAGGAGAATTAGTAAAAAGGGTATTCCAAAGCATCGAAACAAATTATCAAAAACACGCATGGTTAAGCCTAAAAATCAGACTGAGCCACAGATTCGGGTCGGGTTAACTAATAATAACATAAAAAATAAAAATAATAAAATAATATAAAAAATTAAAAATAATTACATAAATATAGATGTACATGTATCCAAGGCAGGTACTATCAGATACGCCTAATCTGAAGTACAGAAAAGAGCGCCAATAATACGGAACAAATCTACAGGTGTAACAGCTGGTATTTTATCCGTCGCAACATGCATATTCATTTGGTCCCTGACCAGTTTCGGATTTTCATCCATCTTGAGAGCAAATTCACCAAGTTCGTGTAGAGAGTTCATTTCAACGTAATGTTTCTATTATACTCACACTAGTTGGTTTGTTGGTTGTATATATGTGGGGAGGTTATAAGGTTATGTTACCATGTGTGTGTGTGTGTGTGTGTTGTGTGTGTGTTGTCACAATGGAATTATTATAAATTATGATTATTGACATTAGAAAATAGTGTATATAAATAGCATGTAAAATAATTAATATAATGTAGTTAATATAATAAATATATTTAAATAAATAAAATAATATAATAATATAATAAATAATAAATAATAATAATATAATAATAATAGACTAAAATAATAATAATAATAATAATAAAATAATAAATAATATAATATAATATAAATCAATAATATACAAATATAATAACATAATATTTATGATAATATAATTATAACATATTATAATATATAATATAAAATAAATATAATAAATATACTTAATATAATAAATGTTAAATATAATTAATTATAATAAATACCATGTTAAATTAATAGGTATACACTATTTTCTAATGCCTAACATAATTTATAATAATTCTATTTTATCATTAAACACACACACACACACACACACACACACACATAATAACATAACTTTATAACATTCCGCACATATATATACAATCAACAAACCAACAAGTGTGAGTGTAACAGAAACATTACGTTGAAATGTACTCTATACACGAGAACTTGGTGAATTTGCTTCTGACTATGGATGAAAATCCGAAACCGGTCAGGAACACAAAAAATATGCATACTAAGACGGATAAAATACCAGATGTTATCCAGCATTGCGGACCCTTCCACAAATATTCAACAAAGTCACTTAACATTTGAAATTTAACTTCAATTATCATCAGAACCTGTAAAATCAGTAAGTAATCCAAGAAATAATAGAACTAAATAATCCCAGAACAAATTTGTTGCTAGTAAGATGCACACCAGTTTTTCTGACGCTTTTCTGACATAAATTAGAAATATTTAAAATACGATACTTCTCGTTAAACAATAGAAAAGCTAAATATATGATAGAAAAGTTAGGAAGCAGCTATTTTTGGATGGAACCACCTTATTTCTTCAAAGTATTGTAGCTTGTTTTCTTTAAATAAAGTGGTAAAATTAAAGGTGAATCCGTAAATTGAAACACAATATTTATTATAGTTAAAGAAGTTCAGAAATGGATGCTCCATAATCCGTATTCTGGTGATGCTCCATATAATTAATTATACAGGTATCCATGATCCGCACAACAAAGACATTTTAGAATTAATTTTATTTTTGACATATTTTTTGTTTATTTCCCCTAATTCTGGTAACTGTGAAATCCTTAAATTTCGGTGCCTGCTCTGGCTACATGGACAGAGAACACTATTCTAGAGGAATTTGGAACTTACTATTCTCAGATCATGGATCATTTTATTTTGTGTGTGGGCGCCTACGCTTAAAGAACAGATTTAAACTGGGTTCCTATTTATTTCAGAATATACTAGGAATAAACAAAAGAAATATTTGTAGAAATCATAAAAATTAACTATAAACTAACTACATAATCAAATGAATATTCTAATTAAATTACTTTATTTGGTTTCATTTTATACGAATGATTACATTATAATATAAAATAGTTGATAATTGAATTAATTCTATTAATTAAGTCTTTTAACTACAGATTACTGATCTCAATGGTCAGTAATTAAATATCTAATCAATTTATTATTAGTAAAGAAATTTATTTGCATTAAACAGCCTTCATTTTAAATGCATTGCTGTTAATTAACTATTTGATTTTTTGTTCACTAGCCACATGATCCTTCTCGGATATAATGGAATGTAATAAAGAAAAAAAATATTCCAATAAAATCATTTTATATTAATATTTACTTTTTGATGAATATAAGTTAATAGAGATTAAAAGTAATTACAGTGCTGCCACTTCTAATTACACAAATTTTTATATTTTTTATAAAATCGCTAATATGTATTAAAATATATTATTAAAATAATGAGTAAATTCTAATGTTAAAATGCAATGTTTATTTTATTGTTTTAACTTGTTTGGAGAAACAAAAGTTTAATTTAATGCGTGTGTAAAAGTGTGATATAAATCTCGTTTGCTTGCGTCAGTAGAGTCAAGATTCGCGTGTGTAAAATTGCCACTTTATCCATTAATAAAAATTTTTTTTTTTTAATTGGTTTTCAAATCGTCAGGCCTTAAAATTATACTGGCAATGGCCAGAGGAGTTTTAAAGAAAAAAAGAATTATTTGTTGCTCTACGTTTCGGGTACCATTGGTAGGGCTTTTTCAAGAGCTCTACAAAATTTATTGGAGAAAATTTATATTATAGAACAGTATAGTGGTAAAGAAAAAGTGCATAAATTTATAACAAATAAAAGAAAAATTAAAATTAAAGAAATATTAACAGAACTGATTGAGCATAAGATATTAAAAACAAGAAATTATAACCCAGAAGTGATAGTTAATTAAATGATGGAATGATATTATAAACCATAAGAGAAAATAAAATAAAAAAAAGATAAAGATACCTTTAGCGTAAGAGAGGAGTGAATGTTGAGATCGAAATGAAAAGAGAGTATTTTAAAAAATTTAAAATCCCTTCCACCTCTCACCTTTTAACTGTTTTATAAATTTTAAAAATAATAGCCTTTCTTCATTTCAATCTCAACGTTTTCGACGTACACTCCTTTCATACCCTAAAGGTAACTTTATCTTTTTTATTTTCTCTTATAGTTAATAACATTTCATTTAATTAATTGCATGAATGGTATAATTCTATGGTATAATTTCTTGTTTTTACCTTATGTTCAATCTAATATTTCTTTAATTTTTTTTTTTTTAATTTAAGGCGCGTCAACGTGTATGGTCATTGGCGCCCCGACCCTTCTCAGTGCCACCGGACAGTGTTCTCTCGTTACAGACAACACTATCCATCACCGGACAGTGAGCTGTAGAGGCTTCTAGGAAGAAAAAAATCTAAGGGCAGCGCAGCTGGACTCGAACCCAGGTCCTCCGCGTGGGAGTCCAGTACTAAGAGAACCGCTTAGTTGTTCTCTTCCATAAAATCTTCTTCAATTTAAATTTACTTTAATTTGTAAAATAAATCTATGCACTTTTTCTTTACTATTATATCGTTCTATAATATAACTTTTCTATAATTTTCCAGAGCTCCTGAAGAAGGCACCCGAAACGTAGAGTAACAATTCTTTTGAGAAAAGAATTCTATTTGCTTTAAAACTCCTCTGGTCATAGCCATAAAAAATCTTTTTACTTTTTTTTGTGTGTATTTTTATGAGAAAATATGACTCTCTCATTAGTCATATACAAATTATTGGCTTGAGTTCACAAATTTGATTCTGAATTGGACGTTTCGGTTCAAGGAAGCCACTATTTAAGAATAATTGCTTTCTTCGATTATATTTTGAATGTTAATCCCATCGAGTCCTAAATGTTTCTAAATATAAGGTTATCAAATTTGAAGAAAAAAGTTTGTTAAATAAAGATAGTAGATTTGTTATAGGTGCTTATTGCATTTGACCTGAAAGATCTATTGTGCACTCCAAGCGCCTTCTCAGTGAACTGCCAGGTTCCGAGCAGTGTTCTCTCTAGCTACAGACAACACTGCCCATCGCCGAACAGTGAGCTGTAGAGACTCCTAGGAAGAGAAAATCTAACGGTAGCATGCTGGATTCGAACCCGAGACCCACGTTGCCAGCCCAGCACACTACTACTGAACTAATCCTTTCCTTTTCCCTTGGCTTAGGTCAATTAACTAGTGATGGAGATCCTAGTTTGTGAACTTTTCTGTAAAGCATAGAGTGTATTAGTTTAAATTATTGTATACTGTTCTGACGAATTGCATGGAGTACTTAGCTGTGGCAATCCATGGGATCGCTACTCTCCAAGTAACTACATGCAACAGATACCCCTTCCTTCATAGAATTAAATGAATTTTTACAATTTAATTCAAATGACCGCATTGATTTTCCCAAATTTTAGAAGAGTTAAATCAAATGCACATTTCAGTCGGCCATATTGCATATCAACAAGTTGAACCAATGTCAGTGTTAAACATTAATGTAATTCCAACAATCACTAATGTAATAGGAAATAATAACTCCATACCTTCCTATCTTCTGTATTCTGAAACAATGGCAATGATACATACCAAATACGCAGGTTATTACCAAATATTCACTGACGCCTCTAAATCTAATAATTATACAGGTATTGGAATATATGATCCTCAGAAGAAAATGTCAATCGGAGAAAAAGTGCCATATAAATTATCCATTCTAAGTGCCGAACTTCTGGCTATATTTAAGGCATTACAAACCATAAATGATTTCTCCGAAAACAATGTTGTTATTTTTACAGACTCCAAGTCAGGTTGCCTAGCCTTGGAGTCATTCAAATACGGGGAAAGTACTGTAACATGAAATAATGCAATTGTACATGAAATAATAAAAGAAATCATTAATAGTTCCAAAAATATTGTAATACAATGGTTACCAGGGCATATTAATATATATGGCAATGATATGGCAGATGCAGCCGCAAAATTATGTAATAATGGCAGCTATAGTGAGACAAAAATCGACCTACCACTTGACGACTGCCTACGACAGACAAAGGTCCATATTATTGCAAGAATGGCGGAAAGAGAATCTTCTCAGAACTATATCCTTGAGACCTTGGTTCAGGAAGTGCAAATTATTAAGAGGCCAAATAGTGACACTCACTAGACTACGCACAGGACATGGACGGACAAATAGAACTATGTTCTTATTCAAATTGGTAACGTCTGTTAATTGTGAAGTGTGTAGTGTTGAGGAAAACGTTGAACATGTTATCATGTCATGTAAGAATTACGAGAGCAACAGAAAAAAACTATAAAATATTTACAAAATTTACCACACTGATTGACATACTGATTTACACCTTAGGTAATACTGACGACATGAAACTTTTATACAAATTCGTAGTCGATACAAAGATACAGATATAAATATAAAAATAAGATTAAAATAGTTTTATTGGTAATAGCTTCTATTTGTTATTGTTGGATATTTATTATTTTAGTGTTAGAAAACTATTAAATTGTTAGAGATTTAGCTAATTATTATTAATAAGTATCAGTATCAGTATAAATGATGATAAGACTGAGGCAGTACCTGGCCATACTAAAAAAACAAAAAAAAAAAACAGATACCCCTTGCGGTCTTATAAAGATAGTAAGTTCTGTTGAAGATGTCTTTCTCCTTAGAACGAAAACTCTAGTTTATAGAAGATAATAAAATTTAAAAAAATATGAAATAATTGAATAGCAACGATTACAGTTAGTGATACAATATTTATTAATCTTCTAGTGCTGAAATAATTTTTAATCTCTGCGCTGATTATAATTAATTATAATGTTGTTAATAATTAATTAGACAAATTTTAAGTTTAAAAAGAATAATAGTTATTTATTTCCCCTTTTTTTACTCATTCGAGTTCAGGTTGCTCGCAAATGTGTAAGTGAAGTTTGGCTAAGAGAATTTGTAAAAGGACTTTCTATTCTCCGTTAAATGTTATGTATTTTTTTTCTAAAAACATTAAAACTATTTAAATAAAGCTATATTAAGACATGTATGGTAATCACAGAGAAAATGTTGACCATTAAAAAGAGGAAGGTTACCTTCAGAAAGTTTGTAAGAACAGTAGGTTAAAATTAAACAAATTTAGATTATATCTTCTGATATTTAATTTATTTTAATTGGTTTTGGAAAAGTAGAACAATCATTTAATTTAAAAAAAAAATACAAAAAAAAAAAAACAGATTATAGCTGAATAATTATCACTATTCAATAATGATATCAAAAATAATATTCTCAAACATTAAGCTAACTAGAGTGAATTTAGAGCTTCCTCTTTTCTTAAAGTTTTTTTTTTTTTTAACTTTATTCAAACTAGATGTGTTGTGGATGAAAAAAATAAACAAAGTAAGCTGAACGAACAACTGGAATTACTCGTTTTAAAAGGAATACTTGATTAAAAGAAAAAAAATGAAAAAGAAGTTAAAAACCCTATTCGGAGAGAATGAGAACAAGAAATGTCTTGAAGCAATCAGCTTAGCATCTTCGATGTTTTTAATTTACCTCTCTCACTCAGAACAGTACTTTTGGGAAATTGGGTCCACATAATTGGCGTGAATTTCTTTAATTCAGTCTTTGGTTAACAAATTTTTAAATAATACATGCATTTCCTCGAAATTCCCTTCTGAAAAATATGCTGGAATAGTTATGTATTTGACAAGGAAATAAAGTAGTACATACATACACATGTTCAGGGTTGCCAAACCAGACCAGCGCAACCAACCGATTTTGGCAAGTAAACGAGAGAGTTGCTAAATATCACTTTATCTCGATTATATTTATTACACTGTTGTCTCAAATATATTTGCTTTTTTTTGTTCTGCAAAATTAAAACTATTTAAAGAATTTATGTAGCAACAAATCGAAATATAAAGATTAAAACTCTTCGAGAATGTTTTCTGATGAAAAGAGGATGGTAAATTATGGTTTGGTTATATCCAACCATAATGTTATAAGGAAATTTTGGTGAGGATCGGTGAAGAAAAAACATTCAATTATGCCAACGTTTCTGTAGATGATTTAAGACAAGAGACACTTGTAACTTTTAATTTTCCTTTTATGTCTCTGCGATATAACAAATGTGTATGTTTAAAAATTCTTTCTCCACTTCTTCACGACTTTCAATGTATTAAAGCCTTGATAAGCACAAGAAACTCTGTCGAAACGTTCGCATAATTGAATGTTTTTTTCTTCACCGATCCTCACCAAATTTCTTCATAACATAATTCATCAACAGTAAACTGATTATCTAATATTAGATTTGAGTTAAATAATTTTTATATGGCGTATATATATAAATAAAATAACCGTTTTTGAATTAGGAATCAATTTTTTATTACCTTCTATAAATTTTTATTAATGTCCAAAATATAGTCCATTGTGATTGAATGCTGTAACCATCTTTCTGTCAGCTGTTCAATTCTCACAGATACCAGTTCGTGGATTTGAAATTAAGAAACTCCTACACTCTCCAGTTTTAGCTTCGGTGAAGTTTGGAAATTTTCTTCGGCCAAGAAAGTGTGTCATGGACCAAACTGAATGGTAGTCGGATGGAGTAAACTCTGGACTCTAGGGTGAGTGTAAAAGAAGATGATCGCCACTGCTAGCAAGTTCTTCAATTTTTTTTTTTAATCTGACGAGACGTATGCAGCCAAGCGTATCTTGCTGGAACTAAACTTGTTTGCAATGTAAGTTCCAGAAAGTGTACAAAATCTATTTTGTATCAAATTGTTCTGGTGCATTACGGGGAAATGATGTATAACCGCGATCCAATTATTGACCACCGGTTTCAAGATTTCGCCAGTAAATCCGCTTCTCATCATTATGTCATCACTATTCTTTAATAGAAGCGTATCTCAGATGGATTTTTTTCTTTAAGGAATTTGGCAAGTATCGATACCCTGCCCTGGCTGCTTCAGAGAGTATAAACTAAATTTGCTCTGTGCAACTATATGTTATCATTGCTGTTTTGACAAAAAATCCTGGTGATGGGCGATGACCACAAAATGAAACACTCTATCATATAATATAATATTCCTAATGCTTTCAAGCTCTGCCGGACCCAATCACAACAACAAAAGAATAAAATGGTTGTGTTAGGATTGTGAGGAATGTCTGCCGTATACACTGTGTAGAGGAATGCTCTCTTGAGGAATTACTTTACAATAATTTTTAAAATTCCTTTTAAAAATTCTCGATTACCTTCTGTTTTAATGAATATTATTAAAAGAATTAGAAATGTTTATTATAATTAGTTATATTATCTTTTGTATTTTTCTAGTATATAGAGATTGTAAAGGACACGTTCTGGTTTAGTCAAGTTAAAAAACCGTTATTAGGGAGATCAGGATCTCTTTTCATTGTATGTGCTCGTGTGGAAGGAAGTTAAGAGAAGAAGTAAAAGAAAGGAACACAGAAGCTAGTTAAGTAAAGTAGATAGAGGTAAATAACTCTTTATAAGAGTTACCAGTGTACAATTCTACTCTGGTCATGGATTTTAGTTGCTGTAAAAATGGTATGTCCAGTGTATATGCAGTGAGAGTTAGGAAGATATTGTCTGTTTGTTTGTAGTAGTAAAAAAAAAAAAAAAAAGGAAAGGATTGAACAAGGATGAAGAAAGAGGAGGCAAAACATGTAGGGTTAGTGGCGCCTATAATTACAGGTGGGCGGAGCCAGGTGTACCTGAACGGCACGTACACACATAGTGTGTTATGTAGACTGTAAGAGAAATAGAGAGAGAGTAAGAATGAATGAGAGAGAACAAGCCACGCCTCTTTACCCTACCACACGGACTGTAGCAGGACGGCGTTCACACAGACATACACCACCCGGTCAGTCTACTAGCCACCGCACGGATCTCTGTTATTTTAGTTTAGTTTGTTCTCTTTTTCTTTTTTTTTTTTTTTTTTTACCCTAGACCCAGGTTGACACTTATCAATCACTCTTGTCCAGTACTATACGTTACAGGTTGGCAGACAAAGAGCTCTCTCACAGACTGGGGTGTTTCCAACAGCAGTGTCACATGCCAGGTCACCGCCGGACCTGCATCACCACTACATTAACTAAACCTGCAAGTGAATTTACCAGGAGCCTGCAGGATTCAGCTATAATTAAAAAAAAGATTTCTAAGTAAAAAATTATTTCAGTAAATCAGTATATGTTCCTGAAAACAATTTACAATATGCTGAAAAAAAGATTTGATTTTTGAAATTATTGAAAATTTTTACACAACGTCTGTTAGAATTATTTTTATACTTATCAACCTCCGTTGAAACCGACTTCAGTACGTTTGGATAGAAATCATCCAAAATTATCAAAATATCATTAAAGCCATGATAATTTTTTGTTGAATCCTAATATTTATTTGTCCACTTCCCCATAGTCTGTAACCTGCAAGTTCATAATTTTCAACTAAACAATTCGACTAATCAGTTTTGTATATCAAAACAAGCTACCTAATTTTTAAGATTTGTCAATTTTAATGATCAAACAACCGTTTTATCATAGAAAATTTTGCTGCTTTAAATTTTATCACTGGTCATACGAAGTTCTTCAACGTTGAATCACTGGTCATACGATCTAGTGGGCATAGTTGAAAATGGCCGCTATATGTAATGCTTTGAATCGATAATACCAGAGGCAGTATTGCATTTATTGTGAGAATTGATTGTACAGTGAAGTTCCGGATTCCTGCTAAACTCATTTTTATGCGTTGACCATCATGATAATCAGTAAGCTATTTTAAGAATAGGCGGGTCGATCTTTGTAACAAAATACCGGGCCCAATGTCTACTCCCCGTAATTGCAAAGATCTATTTATAAATGGCTTCCATAAAGTTACAAATCACATGCATAAAAAAATTCAATAAACGTAATTATTTAAACTGCTGTTAGTCAGGAATGAAACTCCATCGCTGGCCATTGGGAAGTATTATCATGATTTGAGAGAAGGCCCAAAAAAGGCAAAATGTATTTTTCGAACTTATCTATTCATGGAGATACGACTCTAATAGTACTTGGATATCTTCCCTCTATCTCTTCAGCAACGTACTGGTCATTCCTTCGCCATTTTCTAACACCAATCTTCTTCAAACTATCCAACCTTCTAAAATGAGGTTGTCTTTTTCCACTTTGAGGATTTGTTATTTTACCTTGTAAAAGCTTTACGAAATCCATCTTTCATTCCTTCCTAGGAAACCTGATCTGTTTCTCAGCTTTTGTCGAAGTTCTGTGTATTTTTCATATTATTCTGCGCCCACTTTTGCAGGCATGGGAATTATTTTAATTACTTTAAGATAAACAGCTTCTATTGGACGCTCACTCAAGAATTATTAAGTGAGATTATTCGTTAAATCTCTGAGCTAACAGTCACTATATGGGCATGTGCAGTCACAGCTCTTCAGTTTATAATTCTGAAATAATTTCTTGTTGTGTTGCTGTTACATTGACAAAACTAATTTTTAATTCTAAGTACGAAGCAAGTCGGATTACACAGTTGTCTTATCTTGTAATAGTTTTTGGTTATATTTTCTTTAGCGTATTTTTGGCTTCACTAAGAAATTGATTTGCGTTTTCTGTGTTCCATCTCTGATATAAGACCATATCCTGAAGGGGATATTGTTTTTAATAATCTTTTAGCTGCATCTTAAGACAAGGTTGATCTTCTTACACGATCAACGTGCCTTCCTTGACTAGTAATATTAAAAAAAAAATGAATATTTACCATTATTAAAAATCTATTACCATATTGGCCATTAAATAAAAGTTCCTATTTTTAATAATTAAAGTTTAGTTAATATAGGTTAATCATCGTAAAGATTACTTCCATATCGTCTCTATAGCAAGCTATTTTATCAAGTGCAACTTTGAATTTGTTTTTTATACAAATAAAAACACTAAACTATTTTTATAATATTGCAAGTAAAATATTAATATAATTATTAAGTATATGACCTTTACTTCTAAGAATATGTCTCTTATATTTTGTGATATAATGACAGATAATTCCATGTTCGTATTAGATAACAGATTTCTTAGAAACAAAAAAAAATGTTTTATGATGAAGCCATGATAGCGCATATAAATATTATATAATTATTATTATTATTATTACTTTATTTTGGGACTTAAATTCAGATTTTTCTTGATTCATTATCATTGGCGTCCGAGCAGTGTTCTCTCGCTAAGGACGACATTCCCCCCACATCAGGCTGTGAGTGTAAAAGAAATCTAAGACACTCGGGATCTCCACGTGCAAGTCCAACGCGTAACCCCTGAGCTAATACCGTCTTAAGCAAATTAATATACTGATTTTTAAAGTAGAATATGTATTTGTGGTTATGAAATCATTTCGAATTTCATTAAATATATTTTAATTAATAAAAAGCAAGGAAAAAAGTTAGTTTGAGAATGTGGGAAGTTAGTATCTTTGTAAAGTGTATTATTAGTTAAGAAAGACTAAAGTTGGTATATTCCATTTAGCATTTCAATTATATGTGTAAAACATCAATTCGATCGAAATCTAGGATGATAATAAAACCGGTGTGAAACTCATGACTTTTCTCTTATTGGGATTTGTTTGACAAATTTGCGTCAAATTTGGAGTTTTTCATTCATCTCTTTGTCGTTTTCAGCCTTAAGGAGGTAGATGGTGAAGATTATACTGTTGGCTTTAGAGCAAAAGGACTACTTGAATATGATAACGTGAATATATTTTATGGCAATGGCCACTACCAGGCAAATTTATGATTTAAACTACCAAACTAATATCAGTGATATTTTCCGTGGATAGCCTGCTTCTTTTTTATGGTCATTGACCGGTTTCGGGCGTTCGCCCATTATTAGGAAGTTTAGATGTAGATTGTTGTAGGGATTATTACACCGCGACCTGAAAGATCTATTGTGTGGTCCCCGGAGCCGTCTCCAATGCACAACCGGCCTCCAAGCAGTGTTCTCTAACTACAGATAACATTGCCCATCACCGGACAGTGAGTTGTAGAGGATCCTAGGAAGAGAAAATCTAAGGGCAGCATGCTGGATTCGAACCCGTGACCTCCGGGTTGCTAGTCTAGCGCGCTACCACTGAGCGGAGACCCTAGTTTGTCTACTGTGTTTGTCCTTGTCTGTAAAGTGTAGAGTGGACGTAGTTTAGTGTATTGTGTACTGTACTGACGAAGTGCATGTAGTCCTGAGCTATGGTAAACCTTAGGGTCGCTACTCCCCAAGTAACTACATGCACCAGATACCCCTTTTTGGGCATCAGGAAGTTTGGTCTTAACACTGTGCAAGTCTGTGTTATCATACTGTTTTAACACAAAACATCCTAATTATAGGCGAACGCTCAAAACTGATCGATTACGAAAAAAAAGAAGCAGGCTATCATGGAAAATATCTCTGATGCTTTCCAGCTCTGCAGAATCCAACCACAACATACCAAACCAATATAATTCCAACATACCCTAATTTTAAATAAAGGATAGATATAAAGTAGCTAGCATTTCCAATTTAAATGAAATTAATGAAGCTGTTTTCAGGAAGTTCCGCAGAAATAAGAAATCTATAAAAGTCTTGCATTTTAGGTTAACCAATCTTCTTTAAAATTGAAATTCAAACAATCAATGTAATCTATCTTAGTTATCTAGGTACCCAAAACAGTCCCAAAAACCTATTTTCATAAAAAAAAAAATATATTTTTTCAAATAAAAATAGTTTATGTTTATAAAGCATTTTTTTTAAGTATGTAGAAAATATATAAAATTTAAACCGAAATGTTCGAGCCATTTGCGAGAAAATCGCGAATAACTAACAAAAAAAAATTGATTCAGTAAAGTCGTACTTCCGGTAGTGTCACTATTTAATAAAGTTTGAGCTTCCCACTTTTTTTGAGGGGGGATATTTGATTCGCACACTCACACGCACACATACACACATATGTGGGCCCGTTCGCTAAAAATTTGCTACATTTTCTTTCTTCTGTTTCTGCGGTGATGGGAATATTAGTAAAAATTCTTAAAATATCGCTATTACTCGTTTCGTTTAAATAGAATAAGGTTCAAAAGCCGAATGATATTATACCACAATTCTACTTCTTATTTCAGCGTTTCTTCTCTTTATAATTTGCCAGTAAATTAAAACATTCTTCATTAAAAAAAAGGGGAAGGTTACATTCAGAAAGTTTGTGAGATCTTCAAACTAAAGTTAAGCAAAATTAAATTATGTTTTCTTATATTAAGTTTATTGTTGAATTAATTTTAAAATAATAAAACATTGGGGTGATTTAAGTAATTCTAATTTTAGTTTAATATTATTGATATATTTTTGCAACTTCATTCAAACCTTAAAATTTATTTAATTGAAAAGAGGCAAAACTTTCACTTCTTTGTAATTCTGTAGAAATTAGAAATTAAATTTTTGATTTTAGAGATTAAAAATACAACTTTTCACTGATTTTAGTGGAAAAATTCTCATATTACTTGAGAGCTGTAAAGAAATAAAAATAAAAAGAATATCGTATAACAAAGAATCAGATGTGTTATAGCCCTAAATTATTTTAGCATCAAATACTCAGAAATAATTTTCGCATATTACAAGTTATAAGGTCTCTACTATATCCGATTGCCTACTAATGCGACCCTTAATTCAGGCACTATTAAACTACTTAAATTATTCACATTTATTTATATTTTACGTAAGAAAGTAGACATATTTTTTTTTATTTTTAAAAACCATGGCGCAACAGCCCAAGAAGGGCCAAGGCTTGCCAGACGACGATTTGTATTGGGAGACGGTGTGGTAAGCACGCCGCTGGTTCCCTTGCGTTTAGTTCCAGCCTTCGCTACCTAGGTGCGCTACAAACTGTAGCTTCTCACTTTTTCTCACGATGGTGGGTCAATACCAACTCTGGCCTACGGGAATCGAACTCCGAATTCTCGCACCAAAGGCGAGTGAGGACGGACAATTAAACGTTAAAAATATAGTAATATAATATAATGCTCTCCAATTTTATATTCCACATAGTACTAATATATTCGAAAAATATAAACATTCATTATCAATCATTTTTCTTACGATCTGCCTCTTAATTTTTTTCAATCTAGGTATACTGTATAGAATAAAATTCCAAGTTTTAATATGTTAGAATAAGCTATCAGTTAGCAATTAGTTTACTTTTAATGCATACTGTCGCTATGTATTCTACCTTATTATATTCCAAAATCACTTTTCCAATATTCTTCTCACATATTCAATATTTTTTTGTTTTTTTACTTTCATAATTCGTTAAATTTAACTTCTAAGGTTCGGCGGCCATTGTTACATTACTCAAGGATACTGTTTGAATTACTTCGTATTTTTACTAAAGCAACCATTTCAAACATTACTGTTGTATTCAATTTGGACATAATTTTTCCCAATAATTCTAATATTCCTTTTTAATTTCCACTGTTAAAAAAAATTAAATGAAAGTAGAGAACCCTTTTTTTTTTTTTTTATTGTTTAAAGGAACTGATCGTTGAACCGGTTTGGCGACGGTGATCATGGAAAAGATCTCTAGTGAACACACAGCTGCTAAACCTCCACGATTACTTAAATTACTTATGGACTGGCCAGTTCAGGCGGCCAACAAACAGTAGCTGCATCTTTACTATAAAGTCATAAATTTCTCACCGAACCTTCTTGAAAAAATAATATTAAAAGACACAGTATATTATACTTACATTCAAGTAAATCGAATTCAGGTTGTTGTATTTATTTATTTTTTAAAATGTTTCTCCATTATACTTTTTTATTTGTAGATTACTACATGGTAAATATTTATTATCATGAGGTTTTTCTTTTTTTTATTAAGGGCGCGTCAGCATCACTGTTTATCAGCGGACAGTGAGCTGTAAAGGTTTCTAGGAGCGGACTGCTGTTCTTGAATCCGGAACATTCCCCGCGGGTGTCTATCGAGCCTCTTACTAAACTAATCCCTTCCATCTATCATGAGTTAAGATGAAATTTGAACTATTTGTTGACAGAAAAACTATTATTTAAGAATTTTAGAAGTCGAACGAAAACATTTATCCATCTCTAAAGTCATCGACCAGTTTCGAGAGTTCGCACTTTCTAAAGTTCACATTTATTTTTGTATTTTTGCAAATTGCGTCGACTAGCCAATGAAAAGTCGGAACACAATTCCTTTATTTTTTACAATGTGCTTTTTTTTTGCTCGTATTCACATAAGGTACAACTAGTTTTACTAAATAATTAGGTTTTTTTTTTAGGGAATGTATTATACTGCGGCCTGAACAGATCTATTGTGAACCCCCGGAGCCTTCTCAGTTCAGGCCGATCTCCGTGCAGTGTTCTCTAGGTACTAGTTACTTAGCTAATTAGTTAATAAAAGTTTAAGTCAAATTATTAGTTTTTCTTCTTAAACAACGTAAGTACAAAGACTTCCGCACCCATTCTTGCCACGAATAAGTGAATATGACAAATGTAAACAATATTTTGATAATACCTTTATCTATAGCCTTGAATTATTTCAGAATTACTTGAAAACAAGAATTTTCAACAAATGAAATGAAATGGAATTAAGTTAAAATAAAATTAATTCTAGATATTTTGCTAAAACATGGGATTAATCGGTTTTAAATAATTAATTATCAAATGTCTTTTTGGCTTAAATTCTATTTATTTTGAATAAAAATGATAATAAATTATATAAATTACAAAAAAAAAAAAAAAATTGAAACAAACATCTATACGTGTGAATTAGACGCGTATCTTATTTATTGTTATTAAGGTAACTTACAATGTTATTATTGCTCCTAGGGTCTAATATCAGGGAGTGGAGTTTAGCAGAATGGAGTTCGCATTACGCGGAACTGGAGGCTTTATTGGATCTGCGGATGAGTAAGGGTTTCGGTGTCAAGGTAAACGGAACGATTTAAAATCTCCATAAACCTAGATAACTAGTTAGCTACAACTTTTCAATTAGTTTCTCAGTGGCTGAGTCTTAATAGGCATTGCTATTGATCCGATGTTCTTATTGCCCCCGACAGTCAAGCCGTTCAAACCACTAGGTTCCTACAATTTCATTTCAAGTTAACTGTGGTTACCCTAGCCTCTTGATAAGAGAGGGGAACCGAATTAGATTTCTTTGGTTCAAATGTCCAGATATTCAGGGCATGACGATGAAGTGGATCGCATTATAACTCTGCCAGCTGACTCCATCTGACTCCATTATAAATGCCAGCATTTCAAAAATATTACATGCGATTGGCTAACATAATATGAGAAACATAGATTCATAGCAAATCTCAGAGCTCATCAGAACTGATGTTAGACTTCTCAGTTTATAGCCAAGCAGAGAAATATATAATTAGATATTCGCCTAATTTTACTGGAAATTAAAAATCACATTACTGAACATTCATAATAGTTGGAAAAAGAGAAAAGTACCTACATATATAGAAAGAAAAATATTGAACTCAGAAATGATAAATTGAATTATGCGAAGTAGGCAAGAATGATAATATATGGAAAAAAAAGTATAAAGATTTATCTCATTTAACCGGATGTAGTTTGATAGTAAGTTAATTAAAGTATAATCTTAGTTCTATTTACGTCACCACCAGCTTTGTTATTTCATTTATGCGCTAAGTGTGAAAGAAAGTATTTGATGTAAGATCGTATACATAATCTAATTTAATGTAGTTCGCAATCATCATTTCCTCTCTATAATTACAATTATTTATAATCTTACAATATTTTCTTGGATTAAAATAAAAAGAAACAATTTTTTTTTTAATACTTATCAATATTATTTTTATTATCTACTTAATTAACAAATCTTTAAATAATGGATAATTAAAATTTTTCATCTAAAAATATAAATTGATAAATATATTAATAACATAATAATCTTGTTTTATGTTTCTAAACAGAATGATAAAAGTACTGAATCAATTTAACGGAACTATTAATTAAAAAATTAAACTATCGATTTAAATTGGATAATATAAGCACGCTCATCAGAGCGGAAAGCGACTCCTTTTTAACAAAAGACTCTCAGGTTTTAACTTCGCCAGGTGCCAGAAATCCATTCGTTCTCCCTCCAGCGTTCAGCTCATGCACTGACATCTAAAGACCATATTTCTGAAAGCAAGCTAGACTGGTTTCCTTTCAGCTTGTCTTTTTGAGGATTTTGTGGAGTGAGGATTTCCTATGTCTTCGATTATCAGCGAGAAGGTTACTGCAAATTTCTATTTTAGGGATACAGAGCAACTTATGCTACACGAGATAATTTGTTATGACAACTCGTTCATCATATGTTTGGTTTAAAACGCTAGGACGCTTTAAGAGTAAAGCATTTTTGTAGGCCTGAAATCTTACATTCAAGAATTCTGTTCGATTTTATATCAATCCTCAAAGAGACTATAAATTTCAGCTGATTTGGGATATCTCCAGCTACCCAAAAAAATGGCCCTAATGATGGATGCATCACAAAAGAACTGAAGTCATTGCAATAATACCAGTAAGCCGTAAAGGTTTGGAAGGGTTGTAAAATGCTTTAGTAAGGGTGGCGTTGGGGGAGCCTGGGAGGGTGAAAAACCTTCAAAACCTATTCTATGCATGTTGTAACTGTCATATGACAGATCCGTTTTGTTATTTTTTACTTTCTGCTATTCCTCCTAGCAACAGGAAGTATTGTAATCGTGTCAACATTTCGAAAATGTGTTTTCACCGGAAATACACGTTTTGAGGTCCCCAGAGTGAGAAAAAAATATTTTCAGCTAAGGTCTGTAGTGTGCGTAGAAAGGAGGAGGGTCTTTTGCCGCTGGAATCGTGACTTGTGAGAATTCTTTGCTTTTTTTCCAGAGCTGGTCAGTGTTAATTAATCCCTTCCCCTCTTGTTGGATCATTAATTAATCCTTTTCGCCATTGACGGATCGTTTAAGGCAGCAGCCTTTGTCACTACTCTACATAAACTTATAAAGGATACTATAAGTAGCTAATGGATACTATTTAGTAGCATTAAGTGCATAACTGATTGGCTTGCAGGGATTTCCGGACAATTCGGGTGCTGTCTAGAATTACTGTGGCTACGACTCTACAACAAGCTCAGTGGACAAACCCAACTCATTGAACACTACAATTGTCGTTACTGGTAGATAATATAATCGGCACAATCACCACTTTATGCAGTTTGTACATATCCTTCAATCGGAAACTTAGGTCTTGGTACTTCCGGATTTTTTCACCCCATAATTTTTTTGCATATTATTATCATTTAGTAAGCGATGTTGATGATATATACCATTGTATCTTTTCTGTTCATAATTAATATATCCGGCTTATTGTGAACCGTTATTGCCTGAATATCTCAAATATATTTCATCTCAATGTTGAAATTCAGCAGCAGAGCCGTGAAACATATTTATAATAGGTATGTAATATTTCTGTTTTCGCCATCATTTCTTGCAGCCCGAATTTCGCACGGCGTCATTTTTAAATCTTATTGGCGATTTATTATACGCAAGAAGGTATTCCTTTGGTGCAACCACTAGACATCCAAATAATATTGCAGCATGCTTTTCGAAAAGTTGCACATTCTGCATTTTTTTCATTTATTTAGTAGTTTTGGTAGCAATTACTTGGTCATGCACCGCTATGATGAACTCTTTTGTTCCAGATTACATATAGACAAATCCTTCTGGTTTAACTCAAATAAGCCACTGACAAGAGGCTATGGCATCAATTTCTTCCGATGCATACTGGAATTGGAGGTGTTTTTGGACTCATTCGGTCTTAATGAGCGCTTCTAACCCATAACACCGCGTTTTTCTCTTGTCCATCTAAATTTAGAGCCATATAGCCTTTATCTAAAGATTTCAGCTTTTCATAAGAGGCAGTCTTTTGCCGATGAGATTGTGTCTCGACAGAATTCTGTTTTTTTTTTTCAGAGCTGCTCAGTGTTAATTAATTCCTCCCTTATGTTCTTCGCTGTAGATAGTGCGAAACGGATGCCTTAGTTTTATTGTTAATATTTTACAATATTAATTTTTTACAATATTCTCAGATACTACTTGGTAGGGTACTATATAACCAGCGGGTACATACAACGTGCATGATTTATTGATTTTAAATGTGTGCTAAAAAAAAGTGTTTATTATTTATTTATTTTGTTACGTGACTTATAATTTATGTACATGAAGTATATTTAAATAATGTTAACAGTTGATGCTCAGTTATCCAACGTAAACATAGGTAAACAAAAAAAAAAAAAAAAATTGTCGATTGCTACGAGTTACCGACAAATACAAGAAATTGGTCAAATTAAATAATATTTACAGGAAATAAACAAAAAAATATTTATTTCAACATTTTGCCAATCGATGTTTGTAAATGGCAGGATCTATCAACGTATATAGTCAAAAACCACATAAAAGTTTGCATGCTGTCTTGTCTGAAAGTCACCCTATGCGAAATGGTCGGCTATTTTCATGCTTCCAGATCAAAAATTCTGATGTTGGTTCAGCAGGTGTACAATTATCTAGCTGCGTAAAAAAAATAATCTAATAAAAGTTGACAAAGTCTTTTTAAAATTCTGCTTAAGAGAAAGAGGATTCACACTTCTGTAGAGAACAAATACTTCGTTGTATGGTTCGTCAAAATTTAATGGCCAATCATTACCGATCAATCAGAAAAACATGATCTATCTGTCAAATAATTTATTCAGCTTTTTCCATACACTGGTAAATTCTGGGATAAAATATACTACAACCAACCTTCTTATGCTAGGTTTCTAATTGTTCCCTATTTTCCAGTTTTATAGAAACCAATCCACCCACATTCCATGAGATTATGGTTAATCCGCTATATAAAAATTAGATTCTATTCCAATAAATATATTCTATTCTAATAGAGCACGGGTCCTTTCAAGATAAGTAGGACTGCATTTAGGCCGCAAATAGGGCCAATTCATCAAACATTTAACAGAATTTTCAATATAATTTATAAATATAATGGCATCCAGCAGAGAGAGAAGAGGCTCTCTCTGGTTAGCAGAGACTATTCTCTGGCTTAGGCAGGCTAGAGTGGGAGAACCTGCGTATATAAGCCAATGAGAATCTATCTTGAGGATATCAATCAGATTCAACCATACATCGCATGGTGTGATATCTCTACTCCCACCTTTTATTCTATCAGTTTCATTATAAAGTCCAGTGCAGTTTGTGTAAACTTACAGCTATATTATAACAGTGTCTTCATATCTCGTTTATTCAATCAAACCAAATTTCTCTCCTCAACAACTCCATTATATAAACGTTCAAATATATTTTGAGAGGAATCTTCAATTTTCAAATACGCCACCACATACATATATGATGCATCAAAAGTATGGAAATCGCCAAAATAAATTCAACTAGAATCGTGCAGAGCCTCTCTAAAAATAAGATTAATTTGATCATCAAATCTTTTTTAATCTAAAAATTACTGAATTTATTATTATATTTTATGTATTATATTGCTACATAAATTATTACTTCTATAAGGTAATAATAATTTATAATAAAAGATTAATCTCTTTTAATTAAAAAAGAAATAATAAAAAAAAATTATTACAAAGTTGATAAACTATTTCTTTAACATAATGGTGTTTTTTTTTTTTATATTATATATATAATTAAAATGACATTTCTCAATTGTTTGCTCAACATTTTAAACATTGAGTTATTAATTTATAAAATGCTGTTTCATATATTAGACCATTAAATATTACAGTGGATATTGTTAAGTGTTAATTTGTTTTATTCTTAAAACATTTGATAATAAATTAACAAGTTCCTTATTTTTTTTTTTTATTTTTTCTATTATTTTGAAACCGAAATAGAATCGTATCAAAGAATTTTTTGTTCTGATAATGAACAAAAAAAAAAAAATGATAAATTAATTAAGTGTAGGAATTATTTTGTAGGTATAGTTTAATTTATACAAATAATTAAATTGAAACCATTTAAAAAATAAATTGCATCTTCAAACATTGACTAATTAAAAAAGGCTATCATCATAAAAAAAAAGACATGGAAGATTCAATATTTTTAATTTTTTTTTTTTTTTTTTTAAAGATATTTGTTTCTAATTACATTTTTATAATATATCTTATCTTCAACAATTTGATAAATTCAGTTATTTGATATATCATAAATTTTGTAATATCTTTTCTCTTTGTTTGAAGTAAATTGATAAGCAATCTCTTAGTGAAACAACCAATGCCAAATAAATCTTTCTTTTTATTGTATTTTAATGTAAAAAGAAAAAAAAAAAAAAAAAAAAAAAAAAAAAAAAAAAATACAGTAAAAGAATACTTAATTAAATACATTCAACGTCCATGATTCTGTAATTATATGATATTTTTTTCAATTACCATTCACCAAAAAGAGTCTTTTCTTTTTTTGGCCGCAAAGTTAGCTTGAGTTGTTGAAAACACAGCAAATCATTCATAGTCTTCCGATATGCTGCTGTACGATAACGATTTACCAACTTTTATTATCATGATATTATATACTTTTAGAAAATTAGGCAAATCAACTCGTTTGGAAAGTGTGTATATTTTTTTTTTATTCAAGATTGAAAATCTTGGTATTCCATGTGTCACATTATCTATTTACTTAAATCAATCTTTCTGCATAAATGAATGGATTTCCGTTCAAGAGATTACATGAGAAGAATATGGTTCGATTGATCTCCATTCATTTCCAAGATTTCTGTTATTCTTTTTTAGAAGAACTGAATTAAAAGTACACTAAAAATTATTAAAATTCCTTGTCTGTGTTCTGCTAATTTATGAACGGCAATACAAAGTTAATATATTAATGACGTAATTTAGTCAATTCTTAATGAAATTAATTTAAACAACAGAGCACTGGACAATTAGTCAAGGGGAACAGAATTAAAGTTGAAAATAAGAAGCTAAAGGATATTATTATTTATAAAAGATATCATTAAGAAACAAAACCTGAAATTCCATTCCACAATAGATTACCAGATTTTCTTGTGGAAAAAGTAGACGAATTTCGATAGACAAATTTTCTAAATTGAGTTTTCACCGGAGATATATGTTTTGAGGTGGCCTGAATAAGGAAAAAATGTTATTGTGAATGGTCTGGTTGTGGAAGCTTAAACTTTGTTATTCAGTTAAGTTACTACCTGTCACCTTTGCCCGCAAAGGGCATCTGTTGCATGCAGTTACTTGGGGAGTAGTATCCCCACGGGTTACCACAGCTCAGTGGCAGTACTCCATGCACTTCATCAGGACAGTATACAATAAACTAAACTACATACACTCTATACTTTACAGACAAGGACAAGCACAGTATACAAACTAGGGTCTCCGTTCCTAGTTAATTGGCGAACGCCAAAGAAGAAGGAAGGGATTAGCTCAGTGGTAGCGCGCTGGACTTGTAAGGCGAAGGACCAGGGTTCGAATCCAGCTGCTGCCCTTAGATTTTTTTCTTTCTAGTAGCCTCTACAACTCACTGTCTAGTGATGGGCAGTATTGTCTGTAGCTAGAGAACGCTGCATTGGAGCTCCGGGGGCTCAACAGATCTTTCAGGTCGCAATGCAATAATCCCCTTCAACAATCTAACAGTCTACTACCACCTAATCTGACACTAGGTCTTCAGCATAAATCCATCAACCGAAAGAGTGACGTTTTTATTGAGTGGTTTTTTTTTTTCTCGGTTTTTCGCGATTTTCTCAAAAATGGCTCCAACGATTTTCTTTAAAATTCTTATATTTCTATGAACATAAATGCTTATCACTTTATTTGAAACATTTTTCGGGAAAATAGATTTTTTTCGGTTATTGTGGGGTAAAGGAAACTTAAGCTTTATTTTAAAGTACTATTTCTTTACAGTTTGTGGTTCTAATGCGTATATAATATTAATAAACTTTAGATTTAGAACTAGAGAATGATGTAATGCCTAGATTGCAGTCCTGTAGGAAAGTAAAATTAGAGGGAAATGTGATACTAAGCTCGGTGCTTTATTCACATCTAGCGGCTATGAAAAAAACCGGAAGATCCTAGAGCTGGTGTGTCAGTACTTGTACATTAGAGTTCAGGAAAATATCATCAGAGACATTTTCCGTGGTAGCCTGCTTCATCGGTTAGTGGTCATCGACTGGTTTCGGGCGTTCGCCCATCTTCAGGATGCGTTTTTTCAGACAGTGTGACGACACAGACTTACACAGAGCAAATCAGTTTACACATTCCCAGTTTACACACACAGGATACTGAGTAGGTAAACCGAATTTGCTCAGCAAGTCTGTGTTGTCACAGTGTCTGACAAAACGCATCCTAAAGATGGGCTATTGCCTGAAACCGGTCGATGACCACAAAATGTAGCAGGCTACCATGGAAAATGTCTCTGATGCGAAACCAACCACCATAATAAGTTCAGGAAAATATATCAGGGATTATGACTGTATACGAGAAGATTTTCAAAATCGAAATAGAAATTTTTGGAGAGGAGGCTATCGATTAAACGCACTTTCAGATAATGTAACACAAATAGAAAAAGATAAGTTCTTTGACAATATTCAAGAAGTATCTTAGGATGTAACAAGGCGAAGGGAGATCTCAATAGCCGGATTGAATGTAAACAAATGAGATTATTGGAAAATTTGGATAGGAAACTGTAAATTATAATGGAATTTGTCTTATAAATGCTTGCGAACAGATAAATATAGAGTTATTTGACAGATTCTACAAGCATAAAGACATCCATAAAATTATCTGTCAACCTTACATATAGATAGCTACAGTCCATTAATGATTACATAATTGTGAGGAAAAGAAAAGTGTTTTGTACATGATATAAGTGTCATGAGAGGAGTCGAAAGAAAATCAGGCACTTCCTTCTAAGAAGATTATTTATGTGTTGAAAAATCCTTCAATGCAAATTATGCCATCCAGTGTCAAAACGAGAAATAGTTCTGAAAAATGAAATATTTCCTTGATATATTGCAGCAAGGGTCGGTAAATTTACTTGTATCAAAACTGACTTAAAGAAAAATCAAGCAATCAGATAGGATAGTTCTTGATGTTATAAGGAGTCTAGTCCATCAAGCGGCATAACGAGCTTTAGGCAGAAATAAAAAACCATTTGGAATTAAATACCGGAGGGCAGAAATCAACCGATGCATGGCGAATACTAAAAATTGTAATGAAACAAAAACAAAGCAAAGAATAGATTTTTGTAGGCGTAGCAGTAGTATTTCCAGAGTGCAGCTTGTTCGGAATATCGAAATAAGACGTATCTCAAAAGTAGAAAAAAGGATCTCCATTCATTCCCAAGACTTCTGTTATCTTTTTGAAAAACACTCGACAAAGGGGGCAAAAGAACTGAATTAAAGTACACTAAAATTATTGAAATTCCTTGACTGTGTTTTGCAAAGAATGGTCGACGAAGAATGGTCTCCGTCACGCTTCTGTGTTCCGCTAATTTATGAACAGCAATACAAGCTAATATATTAATGACGTATTTTAGTCAATTCTTAATGAAATTAATTTAAACAACAGAGCACTGGACAATTAGTCAAGGGGAGCAGAATCAAAGTTGAAAATAAGAAGCTAAAGGATATTATTATTTATAAAAGATATCATTAAATAAACAAACCTGACTTTCCAAATTTTACATACATCGAGACGAGGAAGCTTCTATGATATGGCCATATTAGAAGCATGGGAAATGAGCGTTGGTCAAGAAAGCTTTTGACATATGGTCCAACAAAAAAAAAGGAAGAAAGAAAACAAGTGCGTCCGCGAGCAACCTGTAAGGAATGTATTCAGGAAGCCATGGCGGCCAGAGACCTTTTTGAAGAAGGCTGGGGAGAACGGGAACTCTGACGTAATGTTATTTTTGGTCATAATACAACAAAAAAAAAGGTATTATTAGAATTCAAAATTTGATGAAAATGGGTTAACCAGATATGCAACTTTATTGCTTAAGTTTTTGAGTTTTTTTTGGGGGGGAATTTTTTTGAAATGGACCCTAGCTATTTTCTTTAAAATTGGTGCCAATTGCACAGATATAAATGCCCACCCTTTTATTTGGAATATTTGTCCAGAATAACAAAAAAAAAAAAAAAAAAAAATTAGAGAGACCCAGAATGTATGCTTTAAATTTCAAATATTATTTGGTTATTAGCGCTATCTACTAGATTAAATATCAACTTCTTCTACGTGCCTGGGTTAGGTTAGATATCCCCCATTACATCTAAATTTTGTGTTACGATAAATGAGTAAAAATTTAAAGCGAAAGAAAATTCAGTCTCTTTATAATATAATTTGTATAACCAGTTAGAAAAAGTTGTGTGAATCTTTCACACAGCAGATTTTTTGTTTTTTTTTGTTTTCTTTTGTCGTCATTTATTTCTAAACAAAATATAATGCTCCAGCAGAGCCATCTATCAGTGTACTTTTAATTACATTTTTCGTTGTCATTATAAAAAAATGATTTTTTTTTTGCTGCAAATGGAAAAAGATTTAAATTAACTAAAAAAAAAAAAAAAAAACAGCGTGAAAACTTATAGAGAAAAGGTAAAACTAACAAACCTAGTTCACAGGTAGTTTACTATCATAGTTAGTACCATAAAGTTGTAGGAGTTCTTCCCACAAGTAATAATTACATCAGTTATGAAACAGTACAAAAAAATGAGTCATATAATATATTAAATAAAAATATCAATAAAATTAGCACATTTAATAACTTAATCAATATGTTAATATATTAACAAGAGAATAATCACAAAGAATCACATTATAATTAAAAATTTATTTTTTTATTCTCCCTTAAAAAAAAAAACTTTACACAATCCCAGTGAGTTTATAAGGTAATAAAAATTAATGACCCTGACAAAAAAAAAAAAAAAAAAAATCAAGCAATTAGAACGAAATCAAGTTATTTATTTTAAAATAGCCGCATAATTTGGTCCTTTTTGTAATATGGATGAAAACATTGGGGGGCTATTATATTATTAAATATGCTATAAGGCAACTATCCTGTTTCCAAACAGAATATTATTTAAAGCGAGGATGCGTTAATGTTTGAATATTAATAATATGTGTTTTATAACGAGATTGAGTTTGAATTTAATTAATTGTAGGGCACGTGATTTCCGAGAAGGAGTGGGAACTTATTTAATTGTATTTTATTTGATGAATAGCGGATGCTATCATCTTTGTTAAATGTATAACTCCGGATATCTATTGAATTGAAAAAAAAAAAATATATATTCAACAAGGACAAACAAAGTGGTAAATCGTAATTGTAGTAGTAGCAGTCGAATGCAGAACAAATAATAATAACTAAGACACAGTCTCATCTCTTATTTATTTTTACTAATTAGAAAACAGTATCCATTATTCATTGGTGTGCACTTAGTTCAATCGTTAAAAATTGTTTAGCAATTAATATTTGAATAATATTCATTAACCATGTAAAGAATGGTGAATGAATTCAATTTGCCAATGGAAAATTGGTTGATGAATTACTAAAAAAATAACAAGGCAATATTATATAAATTAAGAATTGAAAAAAGGAGAAGAAAAGAAATCTTAGCTTCAAGCTTGTGGTGGGGTATGTAAATTTTTTTGGAGGAGAGTATCCCCATAGTGTAATAAGACTACACACTGATAGCTAACGTACTTTTCGTTTTGCACCTAAATGTAAACCAGAATCGATTCAGAATAATAAAAATAATATTATAGACCTCGGTATCACTTGATCCTGAATGGCAAACAGGAAGACTTCAGACTCCGCGAAAAAACGTCCATACATCAGCCATTGAGTTGACAGTTCCTTGTCTATATAAGTGGATCAGTTAGATGACTGACTATAGAATCTGCCATACAGCTCCTTGCAGTTCCACTCATTTGTGCGCTCCTTACGTCCCAGTATTACTGGGTCCTCAGGACTTACTTAAAAATATTTAGGAATTATTATTATTTTCCACACGTTGCGATTAGTTAGGAAGTTTCTGCTCGCACCATTAGGCTTAGATGTATATACTCATGGGGATTGTAGCGTTACGCCTCCAAAGAGAAAATTTATCCTCTGAAGGGTTGAAAAAAAAACATAAACAAATAATAATGATAATAATAATACGGTAATGTGCTGGACTCCCACGCGGAAGCCCCTGGTTCGAGTCCAAAGCTACACTTAAATTTTTTCTTCCTAGGAGCATCTACAGCTACTGTCTGGTGATTGATAGTTAATTTATCTAATTAATTAATTAATAACAACATTATAATTAATTTTAATCAGCAGAGATTAAAATCTACATCAGCATCACAAAATTAATAATATCGTATCACTAACTGTAATTGTTGTTATTCAATTATTATTGTACATATTCTAGTGATTAGGCTTAAAAATGTTAACAAATTTCTTAAATTTTAGTCTTATATAAACTAGAGTTTTCGTTCTTAGGAGAAAATCATCTTCAGCAGAACTTACTATCTTTATGAGCCACAAGGGGTATCTGTTGCATCACACTTGCAGAGTAGCGACCCCACGGGTTGCCTCAGCTAAGTGCTCCATGCACTTCGTCAGAACACTAAACAGTAAACTTAAACTAGAAACACTGTACACTTTTCAGACAAGGACGTAAACACAGTACACAAACTAGGGTCTCCGTCCCTAGTTATTTGGCGTAAGCCAAGGGAGATTGAAGGGATTATCTCAGTGGCAGCGTGCTGGACTAGCAACGCGGAGGCTCCGGGTTCGAATCCAGCATGCTGCCCTTAGATTTTCTGTTCCTAGAAAGCTCTACAATTCACTGTCCGGTGGTGAGCAATGTTGTCTGCAGTTAAAGAACACTGCTTTGTAAGGGTGTTGTGAGGAGATGTTGGTTGTTGATGTAGATAGATTAAACACCTTAAGATTTGGTTTAAGATATATAGTTGATATATGTATGTATATAACTGACTGCCAGGGACTTTACACTTTAGAATTTAGAACTGAACTGAACTGACAGACTGACGTGGCTAAAATGATATGTAGGAGTGTAAATCAAGAGAATGATGTCTGATGTGTAAGACTGAATTGAACAGAATAGTATCTTGACTGTCTCTCTCTCTCTCATATATATATCCACTGGCCGAACCTCTCCTCTCTGTGCGAGAGTGGCTGTTTCTCTCCGCTAGAGTGGATGAGTGGTGGGTGTTCACTACCGCTACAGCTTGAAGGCTGGCAATTTACTAAGAAGGCTTCGGGAGCACAATAGATCTTTCAGGTCGCAGTGCGATAATCCCCTACAACAATCTACAATCTACTAGTGAAAACTGTCCGGATTCCTGCAATACACTGAGAAAATTCCAGGCGCCAATGATCATAGATTTTGACGCGCCTTAACTTAAAATAATAATAATAATAACGTTTTTATTTTTTTGAATAAATGGAATATAAAATAAAAACATGCAAAAGTCTAAGAGAACATGGTTTAAAACTGTCTACCCAGAGTTCTAATTGTTCACTATTACCTTCATTAAAATAAATTATTACGTTCATTAAAATATATTAAGTAACTTTGCATTCATTAAAAAAAAAAATTCTATAAATTATTTATTTAATTATTAAAATAAAAATAAATAAAAAATATATTTACTAAGTTTATAGATATATATATATATATATTATAATTAAATTCTGTGACCTGTAATTACCCACTACTCTCACATACCTTTCATGCTTGTGCATTGGAAGTCACATTCAAAATCGCTAGCAGCTCATCCATTTCTTTTTTTTTTGCCCACAATTTCTTCCTAAGTTATCTTTAGACTGGACATACAGTCAAAAAAATGATTACTCTTTTCTTCATTTATATCACAAAATGAACTAGTGTGAACACAAATATATCTTACCTAATAACTTTTTTTCTTTCTCATTTTGCTCAATGAACCTGTAGCTTAATTTTGCTGTTGGTTGGAGGAATTGGTTGGAGGTTGTTAGTAAAGTTTAGTATTAATAATAATCTAACAATAATTAATAAATGAAGCAAAATTTATTTTATTTTATTCATTTATTTTTTTTTTTTAAATTATACGTATTAGTATATTAATTCTTCTTGAGGGTTTATTCCCTCCACTGATTTTATAAAGCAATATCTTTTATTTATTTATTTTTTTTATGATCAATTTAATCTTTATTCCTTTCATTTTTATGTTTTTGGAAATTAATTTTATTAATGTTAAATTTTTCAAAATTATTGCTATTTATTTTATTTTTTATTCTTTCTATTTCTTAATTGTATGTTTTCCCTTTATGTGTTTCAAACTTCGGTACAGACGGTAAAAAACATGCCGATTTATGTTTTTAAGTTTAATTTAAAAAAAAATAGTTTTTTTTTTTGGTAATGTTTTCTTTTAAATATACTTTTATTACTACCACTAAGACTTTTTAGAATTTATATTTAACAGCTCATATTTGCATTTCACGATTATACTAAGAAGACTGTTATCATTCATTGACTAGCATGCAATTTAAAATATTTTTTTTTTTTAACTAATTTGTAAAAACTATGGTAGGCTTCTAGTATACAATACTACCAAGACTGGAGGGTGAATATGAACTATAAGAGGCTTCTGATACAAGAAATCTGCACTGCGCTACATGGATTCAAATCTGGGGCACATGTTTTCCAATCTAGCGCGTTACTATTGGAGCTACTGTAAACAAAATGTATAAAAAAAAACTTTTATAATGATATACGAGTATTACTATTCTATTACACCCCACATGACGACATGAAAGGCTTATTCCAAATGCTGATTATAAAATAAAGTTTATTCTTGAAAGTTTACGCCAATTAATTTTTAAAATTGCCAATTTTTAAAGTGTTGGACACAATTTTTTTCAGCCAAAACGGTGACGAAGTTAAAAAAAAAAATGTTCTATTCAATATTAGTACATTAAACAAATATTTGGGATTCTAATTATTTAAATTTGTTTATTAAGTAATATATATATTTGAAATAAATTTTTATAAATACATAGTGAAATATAGAAGAATATTTTTTAGCTGATACAATTGAAAAAATAAAAATAAATAAATAAATAAATTAACATTAATCAATTAAAAGAAAAGGTATTAGAAGCCGGATTTATATAAAGAGACACTATCAGGTGTGTCGGTCACATATATGACCATAATGAAATACATCACGATTGAAACCGGTCACTCACAAAGCACATTTCAATAACCATTCCAACCATCTCAATCCGTCGTGGCTATAAATTTGTCAGAAAGTCAGTTCAATTTGCGTCGATCGACGTCCCATAGCTAAAAGAGAGAGTGAGAGAGAGAGAGGATATCTGAGAGTGGAAGTGAGAGAGATAGATAGAAAGAACCCATTCTCTAAATGTGGGAATTTATTTATTGGTGAGAAAGAGTGGGTGAACGCCCAAAGAGTGAGAGGGCTTTTTTTTTTTTTAAAAAAAAAAAGAAAGAAAAAGTGCTTGTGGCCGTTTCGTACGGACGATTGAACACTTTTTAATTGACAGACTAAAATTTCTACGCTTATCGTTTGTTCGCCCTTCTGATTTTATTTGAGTGCGTAAAATTTTAACATGCCTTCCTGGTTACTGATTTTTTGAGGGTTAACAGTAATGTATATACTGTTAGGCATTGTTGTTGTTATGTGTTAAAACTTGGAAAGCCAAGTCACCCCATACTGTCAACTCGTTGTGTGGGGGAGAACTTCAATGAATAATATTTTTCATTTATCTCTTCTGATAGCAATTAACAACTTCAAGAGTTTCGTTTATGTTTCTTCTTCTCTCAATAATTCGCAGAACATCTCTTAAAAAATTAATTTTAAAATACCTCATACTTTCTACGGACACATCTGCTGTCCTCTAGAGCGGCCTGAAATGTTACAAAAAAAAACAAAAAAAAAACTGCGAATAAAGAAAGAATAAACTTATACAACCTCTTCAAAAATAATAATCTATCCAGTCTTCATGTCCAATCGTGTACGATGATAACAAAATTACTTTACAGCATATAACTGTCTTCCAGAACTATTGTTTACAATTAATTAAACAGAATCTTTAAAGTAAAGTATAACTACCAAGGCACAGCAAAATTTTTTATTCAAACTAGTATAATTATATAACCCTTATAAAATCACATATACTCAAGAGCACTGTTACTCTAATCTCTAAAAAAAAAGCATAAACTTTTTTGCTCTCCAATATTGTGATTAGAATAGATTTGATTAAATTGTTATAGGGGATTATTGCACTGCGGCCTGAAAGATATAGTGTGCCCCCCGGAGCCTTCTCAGTGCATTGCCGGCCTCCGAGGCACACTGCTGCCGACAACACTGTCCATCACCGGACAGTGAGCTGTAGAGGCTTCTAGACCTCTAAGGGCAGCACGCTAGATTCAAATCCAGTACCTCCGCGTTGCTACTTCAGCATGCTACCACTGAGCAAACCCCTTCCTTCTCCCATGGCTTACTTCGTTAACTAGGGACGGAGACCCTAGTTTTGTGCTGCGTATGTCCTTGTCTGTAAAGGGGAACATTGTGATGCTCTCTACTTTGTGTAAACGAATAGAGTTAAACAAATTTTAAGGTTTGGTAAAATATATTATTTATAATATTAAAATAAAGTAGAATTTCTTAAATTAAACTTTTTCTTCTGGTATTTTATCCGGCGTAGCATGCTTATTCAATTTTTTTCTTGACCAGTTTTGGATTTTCATCCATCTTCAGAGCAAATTCACCAAGTTCTCGTGTAGAGAGTTCATTTCAACGTAATGTTACTTTTACACTCACACTTGTTGGTTGTTTATATGTGCGGGAAGTTATAAGGTAATGTTACTATGTGTGTGTGTGTTTAATGATAAAATTGAATTATTATAAATTATGATTAGACATTAGAAAACAGTGTTTAATATAATAGCATGTTTTAAAGAATACTTTAATGTTTAATCATAATTTTTTTAATAATTCAATTTTTGTCATTAAACAGGCACACATAGTAACATAACCTTATGACCTTCCGCACTTATATAGAACCAACAAACCACCAAGTGTGAGTGTAATAGAAACATTACGTTGAAGTGAACTCTCTATACGAACGTGGTGAATTTACTCTGAGGATGGATGAAAATTCGAAACCGGTCAGGAATAAAATGAATATGCATGCTACGATGGATAAAATACCAGTAAAAATATTTAATTTAAGAAATTCTAGCATCCACATATTCAACAATTAAACATTTCTTTTAGTCAATTTAACAACAAATTGTATCATTGAAAATATAATATAATTTTGATCAATTTTTAATCTAATATTCTATAATCTTTCTGCAAGAAACCCTCTCTTTTTTTTAATGATCAAGATTCAATTTCAGGTAACAATCATGTTTTATCTATTTTTATAACCATTTTTTAAATAAGTTTAACTATTGTTACCTATCTACAACATACTTAACAACTCTTGTTCATTTGACATATTTGCAAAGTATTCTTGTAGACAAAACTGTATGAGTGGTGTAAAAGTTACAATTTACACTCTTCAAAAATTTTATTATACCAATCAAATCACTGAACTGTTACTTTTTTTTTTTTACACTCTAGAGATTAAAATGTAATCACAGTGTTGTCATCTTTTAATTAAAAAAATTAATAATAATAATAAAGTTGTGATAAAATTGCTAAATATATATATAAAAAAAAAAATTATTTATATAATAAAATATTTTATTGATATAATAATAATAATAATAATAATGTCTTTAAAACAAATATTTACTTTTAATATTTCTGAAATTAATATAAAAAATTAAATAAACAAGAAACAGAATTTAACACTATTTCACTTGAACGTTAATTGAATTTTCTGAAAATAACCTTCTCTTTTCGGGAGGGATTAGCTCAGTGGCATAACTAGTAGCGCGGTGGTCCTGGATTCAAGTTCCAACAGTGATTTTTCTCTCACTAGGAGCTTCTAAGTTCAGTGTCTGGTGTTGGGTGGTGCACTGAAAAGGCTCTGGAAGCCTCAACACGAAGAATAACAGTGAATTCATTGTCAGTTGGAGTTTTAATAATCGCAGTGGGAGAGAGTTACGTAATTGTTACTATTGGATTTGTCGCAGGTGTCAAACAAAAATCCCAACTCCTAGGATTTTTTTTAATAACATGGATTGAAATGATTGAATTTTCGTGTTGATGGCAATTGACGTAAAAATCACATCGTCATAACAGAGTTTGATAGTTCCAGATAGACAGGATGTTTTCAGAAAGGATCAAGTTACTGAACATAAATTAAAATATAGACGGCTAACCCATTAAACTAAACGCAACTTTTGTAACTTTTGTCCTGGATCACTCAATTTGATTAGTAACAAAGATCTAAATTACATAAACAACTCATTTATATACGGTTTTTTTGCTGTCAAGAATGTCTCTCATATTCGAAAAGACTGCTACATTATAATTCCGGGAGTCTCGAGCGCACTGCCGTCCAGTTAAAAACATTAATTGGCAAAACTCTCCTTCAACTTTAATTTCTGTACCCATTAAGGAGGAAGTGAAATATCTCGCACTCCATCTGGAGAAAAGATTAACATGGTATTCCATACTCGATTAAAATGGATAAACTGTAAGAACAGATATAAAATGTTAGAACGACTGCTCGATAAAAGGCCTAAAACTGACTCTATCGAATAAAACTTTACTATTATGGACTATATTGACTTGAAACTATGAATGGGGACAGCCAAACGATGAAATCTCAACCGAATACAAAAACTCCAATCCAAAATCCATAGAACTATAGTGAATACTTCATTCTATGTCTCCACTTACACAATCCATTCCGGCTTAAATATTTCATTTATCTCTAATTTAGCCAAATCTCTCTCCACAAAATTCCATCCACGCCAAATTATCCTCCCTCTGCAATCCATTAATTCCTCTCTATCCTCCAGAATACTCCCAACCAACTTTCTTTGACAAATAGGACGGCGAACACCCGTGATCATTGAATTGCTCAATGTTAATCCCTAGGTTATCTGTTATATTCTGCTCTAATGACTAACCTTACGGCTACCAACACTGGAAGATCGTCATTCAAGTAATCACGCTAGTGCGTGAATATGGATTTATTCTATATCTATATATATAAAAAATCAATGTCCGTTGCACTTAATGGCAAATCTCGAGAATTAATGACACAAATGTTGTCAAATTTATATATGTTGTTGAGGCTGAGGTATAGATTGTTTTTAGTACACAAAATTTTCGATAGGTGGCGCTTTTCAGAAGATACGAAAAATAGTTTTTTTCGCATATCGTACAGTGCACTTCCGTCAATCAGTAAGACAATCCACTTCATAGAGTTCTGAACTTTGTTTTCAATAATTTCAACTACATGTTTCCCATCAAATCTAACAGAATTAAGGGAAAATTATAAAGACTTCATGTGCGTTGATATTCTTCTGAGTTTACATACAAGAACGAATAAGCACGAAATGCCATTCTCACCCGAAATATATAATGAATCTTTAATTTTAATAGAAGACAAGCGTTTGTTCATCGCCAATAAACTCCTGGAGCAGTTAGGTATGACAGCACCCAACCGATCAGCAATTGACATTATTTGTCGTGATTTGAAACGAGAAAAAAATTTTGATATCAATGAATGCTTTTCTACAAATGAATATTCCGAAAATGACATCATAGCAGAGGGATATTTACAATACTATTATAGCAGCTGTTCAAAATGAAAGTGGTGGATTATATTTCTTAGATGCACCAGGTGGAACCGGACAAACTTTTCTTATTTCGTTGATATTGGCATATGTCCGATCACAGTAAGATATTGTTTTGGCTATTGCTTCTTCTGGCATCGCAGCTACTTTATTGGATGGTGGAAGAACAGCTCATTCTGCTTTAAAATTACCATTAAATATCCACTTCAATGAAACACCAACATGTGCAATTCTCAAAACATGTAAAATTATTGCATGATATGGGATGAATGTACTATGGCACATAAAAAGTCATTAGAAGCACTCAATTGAACATTACAAGACTTGACAGAATCTACTCAGCCTTTTGGTGGTTTTTCTTATTTTATTATCTGGTGATTTTCGTCAAACATTACCAGTTATTCCACGTTCAACACCTGCGGACGAACTCAAAGCATGCCTAAAAGCATCTCATTTATAGGCACATGTCATCACACTAAATTTAACTATTAATATGCGTGTACATCTACAAAATGATACTTCAGCAGCGCGTTTCGCTCAACAGCTATTAGATGTTGGAGAGGGAAAAATACCAGTCGATGAAAAAACAAAATGTATTACATTGCCAAACAATTTCTACAATTTGATTGACAATTAAAGAGAATTTGATTCAGAGTATTTTTCCATTTATTGAACAAAATTACGGAAATCATTTAGCAGAACGTGCAATATTGGGTGCTAAAAATGTTGAAGTAAATGACATCAACATTAAAATTAAAAATATAATGCCTGGCGAAACATTTAAATTCAAATCAATAGATACTGTTGTGAATCAGGATGAATCAGTTAATTATCCCACTGAATTTAAACTCGCTTGATTTGCCAGCTTTGCCACCTCACATTCTGCATTTGAAAGTTGGTGCTCCTATTATCCTTCTACGAAACATCGACTCACCACGTCTCTGCAATGGAACTGTACTTGCCGTGAACAAAATAATGAATAATGTTTTAGAAGCAACCATTTTAATTGGCAAATTCAAAGGTGAAAAAGTTCTAGTGCCCCGCATCCCCATGATACCTACAGAAACACCTTTTGAGTTTAAACGATTGCAGTTTCCAATACGGCTCGCTTTTGCCGTGACCATCAACAAAGCCCAAAGCCAATCACTTAAAATATGCGGCTTGAATTTGGAAAACCCATGTTTTTCACATGGTCAACAAGTATGTAGCTTGCACGCGAGTAGGCAAACTTTCCGCACTGTGCATATATATATATATATCCCCGAAAGCAGAAAAATTAATATTATGTATCAAATAGCATTGCAATAAGAAAAGCAATTTTTTCATTCGAAAAGCATTGCAATCAAAATGTATGCATTTTTTTCTGTAAATTGTATTTCATTAAATTTTTTTTCAATTCACTCTTATTATTTTTCATTTCAATTAATATTTTCTAATAAAATAAATTAACTTTTTCCTTTCAAACATATATTAGGGGCCAGCAAAGCGGACCGGGTACAGCTAGTATATATATTCGTATATGTATGAATTATTTTATATTAATATCAGTTTTGCTTGTTGCATTGTTGTTTGCAATTGCTAAATAAATAAAGAAATAAAAAATTCTCTTGCTTGTCTTATAGAAGTCACTAGAAACTAATTAATTGTCAATTTGTTTAATATCTGAATTTAAATTAGTCTAACCTTATGGCATTTGTATTTTTTTAATGGTTAATTTTTTTATATAAATACAACATCTGCGACCCCTGGATCTTTCTCAATCCTTTGTTCTCAAGCAACAATAGACTCGTCACAGATAACGCTGTCTATCAAAGGAAAAAAAATATGCTGCAGAGGTTTCTAGACTAGAAAAATCTAAGCGGAAATTAGGATCCCGGGATCTTCGCCTTCAAATCCATTGCGCTATCATCATTGGGTTTATCCCGTCCCTACCGGGGCTATTGATGATAATCAAAGATTTTATCCCTTTTTTCTTAGCTGACCAACACATATTTTTACTTTTTTTAACATCGTCTTCAGAACTACAAATAAATTGTGGTTTGCTAATTTTATCAGAATTTTTCATTGACTATCATATTCATCATTTTTATTTTTGGTATGAATTACCTATCATAAGCAAAAGCATAATGAAGCTAGCTGGTGAATAATTATTGTTTTACAAATTACTAATTATTACTGTATCAGAGACATTTTCCGTGGTAGTCTGCTTCATTTTGTGGTCATCGACCGGTTTCGGGCGTTCGCCCATCTTCATGATGAGTTTTTTCAGTCAGTGTGATAACAATTAATTAGTTTTGGACAGGCAGTTTTAAAATACAATTTAAAAGACCAGTCAGTGTATAAACTGAATTTTCTCTGTGCAAGTCTGTGTTATCACACTGTCTGACAAAACGCATCCTGAAGATGGGCAAACTTCCGAAACCGGTCGATGACCACAAAATGAAGCAGGCTACCACGGAAAATGTCTCTGATGTTTTCCAGCTCTGCGGAATTAACCACCACCACAAATTATTACTGTGCCTGTCAGTCCAATATGAGTACACTAAACGGTTGTTTGTTGACAAGAATGGACAAGGCGTTTAAAGAAAAACTAAAAATTAAAGATCATTAAGATACTCAACTTATTATTTACTGATATTCATTTCTAAAAGTTTATTTATAGAAAATTGCCTTTGGGCTACCCCGTGTTGATAATATTTTTCAGTTTTTTTTGTTTGTTTTTTAAATTCAAATATTCGTTTCTTCTTATTGGAGTGCCACAAGGCAGCATTTTGGCACCCATCCTTTACACAATTTATACTGCTGATATTCCAACACATCCCCACACAACAATCTTTACTTACGCCGATGATACAGCAATGACCCCATAATTATCCTGTACTTTCCAAACGTTTCTTTCAACATCATTTTCAGTTATTAGAATCCTGGCTAACTAAATGGAGAATAAAAATCAATACAAATAAATTTAAATTTATAATATTCACCCTGAACAAAAAAATCATACCTCCAGTCTACTTGTACAATAATCTAATGCCAGTTGCAGACCTTGGACTTTACTTAGACAAACGACTGACTCAAACAGACGTACTTTAACCAGCGTTACAGACTACTCGCTCCAAACTGACGCTACAAAATAAAAGACGACTTTATATCGTATTGCTACCACCAATTTGGAATTAAGGACTAGAACTTTATGGAACCGCAAAACGAAACAATATTAACAGAATCCAAACCCTCCCAATCCAAGATCCTACGTCGCATCGTCGACGCGCCTTATTGTATCTCCAATAAAACTATACAAACTGACCTCAACATTACATTCGTCCATACTCTAGCAAAATCCAAGTATCTCAATTACCACAGTAAACTTTCCCTCCATCCTAATCCTTTTGTGCATACTCTCTCTTCAACTACACTCCCAGAAAATCCTACAAGACGATTGAAACGTCGTTGGCCCCGCCACCACCTGGGCAACTAATGGTGGTTATCGATGGATAACCTACCATTACGCCATATATTTCTAGCATTTTTATTTGTTACATGCACAGCATGTAGTTGTAAAATTCTAAATAAAAGAAAGAAAGAAAACAAAATATTCGTTTCAAAGAATGAATGCAATAAAGTCGTTTATTAAAACTGTTTTAAAAGAATTTTTGCCAAAAAAAAAGAAGGCTAATAGAGTATCAATTAAATTCCCAAAATGAAAATAAAAACTTTTGATAATTTAAAATTAATGCTACCCGGCATTAATAGAATTAATTAACAATCCTAATTAGAATAAACCGGAAATTGTTTTTTTTTTTAAAAAAAAAAAAACTTAAATAAGAAAATATATGTTTCATATTAACTAAATTCATAAAATAAAAAGTGTATTAATGTATATTGTTTGTAGATATATTCAGAAGTTAATTCCGTGCTGGAGGCCATTGTTAGTGTAAGTCTTATATTTAAAGATAACACCCTTTTAGTTAGATTACTTGAGATTGTATACTATCACGCGATGTTTACAATGCTTTACTTACTTGCTTTTGTAATATTCATTATTTCCAAAATGGAAATATTATTTATTATATCAAAATATATTATAATATATTATGCTAGTATAATCAATGGTAAAAATAATTTGTAAATACCACGTGAGGTAATATAAGAGCTGAACTGATTAGAGTGCCAATCTAATCAAAGAGCACTGTGATTTCTTCCTTGCATAAGGATGTCAAAAATTATTAAATACCTGGTTTAAAACATTCACACGACATATATATTTTTTCAGAGACATTTTCCGTGGAAGCCTGCTTCATTTTGTGGTCATCGACCGGTTTCGGGCGTTCGCCCATCTTCAGGATGCGCTTTTCAGACAGTGTGCCACACTTAGTTTCACACTAAGTCTCTGTACGAGTCTGTGTTGGCACACTGTCTGAAAAGCGCATCCTGAAGATGGGCGAACGCCCGAAACCGGTCGATGACCACAAAATGAAGCAGGCTTCCACGGAAAATGTCTCTGATGCTTTCTCAGCTCTGCGGAACCAACCACCACAATATATATTTTTTAGTTTTGCTTAAGACCGCGGTGTATATAGAAGTTTTTGTACATTATTATTATTATTATTATTATTATATCTGAAATTAAACGGAGATACAATAAAAAAAAAAAAAACAACAAAAAAATAAAATATAAATTAACAAAAAGAAAGTACTTATGACATATGAGGAAATCATAAAATCATTAAAGAAATTTTTTCCTTTCTTTTATAAATATACTTATTTGAGATTACAGTTTTTTTTCGAAAATATACTCATCAAAATTGGCCAGTCACCGTCGCACACCAGTTTTACATCAATATACAATTATGAACTTCGTCTGAAATCCACTATCTGCAGTTTATACATCTCAGTATAAGACTTGAAATAAACTAGGCCTTAATACAATTATTTATACATAAAATTACAAAGTTGCTTAAAGCTTCAAAATTTATTGATTTGCCCTCATAAAATATAGGGACAAGTAACTACTCATGCAGTAAGTATAAGCGATAACATTGCAGTCCAATAACATTGAACCAATTCCGTATTACATTTAAGATTATCGCCATGAATTCCATGAACTATCTAAAACAATTTTATTTTGGTAAAATGTTACTAAATAAAGTGATAGTTTGACCGGAGATTATTTGCAAGTATCTCTTGGTGAATGGACCACAGTCTTCCAGACTGAGGTTTATGTTATTCTTTGTTGTATCTTGGATGAGAGGGTACGCAACACTAACTTAAATGGTGTTTGTATGTGCTCGGACAGCCAAGCTGCACTGAAGGCGCTGAGTTCATGTGTCTTTACTTCCAGGTTTGTGTTAGAATGTTCTAAAAGACTGGAAGAGCTTTCTTCTGTGACGGTTCTAAACTGATATGGCATTTCTGCGGGTATTCCAATCTTACTTAATTGAACAACCCTGACCCACTTAGACACTTTAGCCTGGGCCTCCAGATAGATAATGTGTGCAGCCGCTTGTGTTCAGCATCCTCACTGCCAAATTCTAGCTCATTCCACATATACACGCAAACCGCATTTGCATGTTTTTGCAAGATAGGTTAATAGTATAAAACAAGATTACGCATAGGAGCTACAATTTGTCTTTAAGAAAACAATGGTATGGCCTTTGTAGTGTTTCTCACCATATATAATGGGTATGATGAAGGAGAGAAAATGGTTTGGTTTAGATTAATAAACTAGATATGGTTGAAACACTTATAATGAAAAAAGTGATACTGACTGTCTGGAATTTACACTAAAATAACAGAGAATGTTAGTGAGGTAAAGAGTGAGATAGATGACACGTTGTGACTGCCGAGTGAACTCTGCTATGTGACTCGTATATCTTCCGTCGCTGTATTTAAGCAGTTTCTCCTACTCTAGTCTGAAAGAGTGGTCCTGTCATTTTTGTCTCTCTCTCTCTCTCCTATGGATTCCTCTCTTTGGATTCTATTACACCATACAACTACATCTAAACTTGCATTGAATGCAAGTGAAATCAGTTCTACATTTTGTGCAATTAAATCAGAACAAGTATACCACCTTTTCAAAGTATTCTATAACGTTGATTTACAACTGAATTGCCCGTAAGGGGTATCTGTTGCATGCAGTTACTTGGGGAATAGCGACCACACGGGTTACCACTGCTCAGTATTCCATGCACTTTGTCTCACAGCAATGTACACTTAAACTACAGACACTCTACAGTTTACAGACAAGGACAAACACAGTACACAAACTAGGGTCTCCGACCTTAGTTAATTGGCGTAACCCAAGAGAGAAGGAAGGGATTAGCTCGGTGGCAGCTCGCTGGTCCCGTGTTCGAATCCAGCATGTTTCCTTAGATTTTCTCTTTCTAGGATCCTCTAGAACTCACTGTAGGATGAAGAGCAGTGTTGTCTATAGCTAGAGAACAGTGCTTGGAGGCCGGCAGTGCACTGAGAAGCCTTGGGGGGGGGGCACAATAGATATTTCAGGTCGCAGTGCGATAATCCCTTACAACAATCTACAATTGGAAAAAGAAGCTGTTTCAATTCTTTTCTTTTTTTCTAGGCGATGAACAGCGGTAACAGCTTAAGAAGTGCCAGGAATTGTTATAAGTAATTCGTAAGACTGGATACTGGAATATCAGTATTTCTTCAAAGCAGAGAGCGTCAGCAACCAGCTAAATTGAAAACTCAATTGTAAATCATAGAAATTTTAATATTTTGTAATCAACATTGGATAAACGAGAGAATTTATTCATTCGGAATTGTTCCACAGTTTAGAAAAAAAAAAAAAAATAATATTTGTTTTATTTGTTTCATAAAATGTTTTATATTTATATCAAACATTAATAAAAACAATGAATTATTTAGTTCTTTTTTGTTAAACATATTTTTCCAAACATGACGGTAACAATATTTATACAATAAATAATACATTTCACGCCCATCCACCTATGATATTCCAGCGATAAAAATTTGTACAGAAAAATGATGCAATATTCTGAAGAGTGTAAATATGTATGTAATCCCCCAAGTGAACATACATTTTTGCCAACTGTTATCATATCTCTAATTCACATACAATATACGTAATATACAAAACAAAAAAAAACACCTACTTTTATAATTTTATCTGAATATTTTTGTAACAATATGAGTTATAAAATAAAACTTCAACTGACTGGCTTTGAATATAATAAAAACAACATATATATGTACGTGTATACATACATATATGTATATGAAGACAAAATAATTCTAATATACACTTTTTATGTATAAAATAAATTAAAATATGAAATACAAGTGAAAACATTTATAAAATTTCATCTCGATATAAAACATTAAAAACGCTTGTAACTCCTCCTTCTATGCGCATATCCCTTCACATACGACAGTTTTTTGTAAAATGCATTTTATTTTTAGTATATATTATTTCATTTTCCAAAAAACAAAATTATACTCTAGCAACAGATAATGGCAGTTACAATTGAGAAACAAAGATGAATTCCAATGAATTGTTATTATACAATCAAAATGGGAGAGGATGTTAATGAATGTGATTAGTTGAAAGTTGAAAAAAATCTCACGTAAAATTAAAAAAAAAAACAAAAAAAAAACTCTATATTAAGTAAAATTTAAACCAAATACTGATGAATCGAATCGGTCAAAACCAAGCAAAAAAATCTCACTGCAAAATTATGGACTCGAATTATTCAACGGATTCAACAATTTTGTTTTACTTTATCTTACTGCCTAGTTCTAAGAGGAAGTACTGTAATCGTGTCAAATTTTCGATATTAAGTTTTCACCGGAAATATCCGTTTTGATGTGAACAGCATAGCTCAAAAATGAAAAATCTTAGAAAGTTCAAACTTGATATTCCGTTTAGGTATTACCACGGGATCCAACGGGGGGTCACCTGTCAAAATTCCTCAACCGGAAGTACTACTTTACTAATTGTTTTTTTTTAAGTTTTTGCGATTTTTTCAAAAATCGCTCCAACGATTTTCTTCAAACTCGTCATATCAATTACACATACTAACAACTACAACTATTATTTAAAATATTTCTCCGGGAAAATTCATTTAAGGGCACTTAGGGGGGTAGGATGGGGTTAGGTTTTCATCTAAAGTGCTATTTCAGTTTATTAGACGATTCTGCCGTCTAAATAATGTTAATTATTATTGAATATGTTGTTGAAATTCCGAGTTTGAAAAAAATCGGATAACCAGAAGTGCGTTTACTTTACCAGTTTAGTAAATGATTTTTTTTCACTTTTTCGCGATTTTCTTAAAAATGGCTCCGACGACTTTCTTAAAACTTCTAATATACACTAAACATGCAAAGATCTTGGGACGGGTGTTGGTGTAGTGGTTATGAGCATGGACTTGTAAGTGGGAAGACCCCAGTTCGAGTCCAGCGTATGACTGCTAAATTTTATATTTGTTTAAAAAATGTTAATAGTAAAATAGGTGCTTCCGCCCCCGTCCACGACACCTAATTTGGTAGTTGGACGTTAAGCCCGCCTGAAAAAATAGGCATTACTTTACTTTTTTACTTTTTTTTACATGCAAAGATCTACCTCATTTATTTAAAACATTTCTCTGGGAAAAAAGTATTTAAGGGCACTTTTAGGGGAGGGGGGATGGGATACAGCTTCCTCTAAAATGTTATCATTGTTGATTATACAATTCTATCATACAAACTAAGTTAATTAGAAATAAATAGATTGCTAAAATTCAGAGTTTCAAGAAAATTAGTAAACCGGAAGTGCGCTTTTACTGAACAGTTTTTCAGTTTTCGACGAATTTCGTTAAATTTGGTAAACACAAACCATAAAATTTGACGATTATAATTTTGAGAACTGGAGTAAGAGAAAGTTGTGTGAGTGTTTCACACCAGATTTTTTATTTTATTTTTGCACTAAGTGATGAAGATGGAGTGTGATTTAGAATACAAAGCAGAAGCTCTAGAATGTCAGAGTTTGTAATACACGAATGTATTTGTATCTTATCACATATCTCGTATCTTATCTGTAGAAATAACTCATAATTTCTATATATTAGTGCGTAATTGATACATACTCGTGCTCATCACCAAATTGCTGTGTCAGTGGCATTGGCAACTCTAACCACCACTTCTCATTACCAAGCGTCTGGCACACCTACCACTCACTCCAAGCTGCACCCAATTCCCCAAAGGAATGAGACTTGGATTTTTTGTTTATAAAGGGGATCCCAGTTACGAAGGAGAGTTTATATAAAGTTAGTTTTCACCAAAAAAAACCAATTCAGTTAGCAACAAAAAAACGCACGACAAAATTCTTCATCAAATTTCTCGGCCGTTTCTTTCATTTTAAGCCCGTTAAATTTGCTTACTATCTTGTCTAAAAAACTTTTCGTCTTGTCACTTTATCCAACTAAGCCACCATTCGTTGAATAAAGGAAAATATTTCATAAAAAAAAAAAAATGAAGCCTAAACCGAGGATTTTGACAGAAGATCAATTGCGAATTTGGTTCATAGAGACTGAGTTATTTTTCAGATTTTTTGTGATTTCGTCGAAAATATCTCAGATATATTCTTTTAACTTTCTATGCATATTCACATATATGAGTTTATCATTTTTCTTGGAAATACTCGCTTTTAAATCTGATTTACGAAGTTTTGCAGAACCGTGAATAGTCGGAACGGGCTCCCCTTTAAAGGGCACATTCAGATGTATTGTTTACAATGGATTGTAAAAAGTTTAATTATTAGAAATTCGATGTGAAAACTCTCGCTGCTTTCTCGTTCAGATTTTTCAAATTAATGAATTTTCTTTAATAGAATTTATAAATCAGAACTCGTTGAAAAATTACGAAAAGAAAGCAGTGACGGATAGTACACATTGATTCCGTTTTCCTTTTAACTGACTTATCTGACCTCATGATATGTCTAGCCTTTCAAATTTCTCTTAGTACAGATATTAGGTTTGGATAATGATTTCTAGTCTGTTCCAGGATATTTCTTTGGTGCGCTTTTTATCTGGATACAGAAGGGCTTTGGTCCTTTCCATTATTGTGTTCATATATTGTAAGAGAAATAAACTAACAGAAAAAATTACTAATAAATAATAGAAAGCCGCATTTATAGATGTACGATTATGTCATCAAATTCTTTTATCGAATGCAGGAAATTGCTATTCGATATTCAGGGCACCATTAGAGCACTGAGTTTCTTGTGTCTTCTGTTCTAAAATAGTATGAAATTGCCAGATAAATTTAATGACTAGACAGAAATGATAGATTTACGCTCTTGAAGGTATAAAGCATGTTAGCTAATAAGGAAAAGAGATGATTAAGGATCTCTGGCAATGAAAGGCTGGAACCCTTTTATGGGCTAATGGGAGGAGAATGTAAAAAGAGCCCTGCTCTGAAGAAACCAAGATATTTCTAGATAGCTACGACCGGAAAAATTCGAGATGTGAATCTTCTTTTTTTTTGGCATTACAGCCCATAAAGGACCCTAGACTCCTCAACAAGTTTCTCCGTTTCAACCTCTCTTGAGCCACCGTTCCCCACATTCTCCCACCTAATATCCTGAAGCCTTGTTCTACGTCATTTCTTCACTTCTTCCTGCTCCGGATTTCTAGTGAACAGTTTCTTCAATATCCTGTCCTGCTCAACTCTTTCCAGGTGACCTCAATCTCTCTTGGTCTAGAAGACCCACTATATAATTCCTTCATAGTGACATAGAGGAAAATATGGTTAATTTTGTCATTAACCACACTCTATGTCACAAATAGTGTGAAGTTTAGAAAACTTGCCTCAACAAAAAAGTACCACTTGCTTGCCTTATTTTACCATTTATTAAAATAAATAAATAAATTAATTAATTAATTAAATTCCAAGTCTTGTTAACATTATATATGAAGACACTTTTGTTTGAGGTTGCTTTTCTTTTTACGATATTACTTCCAGTTTTTGTTTGTTTGTTTGATTTTATTTTTTTAGTTTGCTGGCATTTTATAATTTATATTTATTTTTTGGTAATATATTTGTATCCAATCAGAGTAAGGTTTATGTTGTTTTATTCATTTCTTTAATTTTGGTATTCCTTACAAACCTTTTTTTTTTTTCAGATTGGTTTTGTTATAATAACTATTATTACGTTTATTATGTCTAATATTTTAAATTTTTATTTATATTTATTTTGTAATGGCCAAACTCATTGCTATGAGATTGTATCTTTAAAAGCAATAAAGTTTGTATTGTATTGTATATAATTCTTTCAATTCTTGATTTCACCTAATTTCTCTAAATTCCATTCTTTCTTAAAAGGTCAAATATTTTGCTCTGACTTTCCATTTCCACACTATGATGACAAAAAGCTCATCCTGTTGATTGAGCTCGTCCAGATTTCGCTACCATAGATGATGACAGAAGATATGAATTAGTCTGAGCAAAATTAAGGTTTATATGAAAGATTTCCTTACCAGCCTTTATAAACTCAAGGAATATTTGAAGAAATTGGGCCTAAGTTGCGATAATATGGGCTGCAGATTTTATGGGTAATTGTAGAAGATTTCAAAAATTTCAAAAGGAATACGATGCTATCATCTATTCAAAGGATTAAAAGCCAGGCTTTATTTATTTTTTTTTTTTTTACTGAAGAAGGTGTTAGACCCTTATTAGATTTTGGAATTTCTTAAAGAAATTGACTTGAAGAGGGGTGCTTTAGGTTGAGAGGTGGTCTCATCCTGGCATCATTCTCAATCTAAATATTCAACTGCAAATAATTATTCAAAGAAAAAGACAATTTTTTAAATAAGACAAAGCAGTTTATAATAAGTAAAACATATAAATATTTACTATTATAAAATATTTTTAGAGGTATTTATTTGCAAACTCCACTTTAGAGATAAATTCCTTTAACTTAAATTTAACAAAGGAATAAAAAAAAAAAAGAGAAAATATGCATAAAGTGATTTAGAAAGAATGGAAAGATGTATTAAATTGAGAAGGAAAGTGTGAGAAGGAGAAAAAAAAAACACAAGACGTGGTGAAGTATTCTGTTGGAAACGGGGGGAGGGAGGACGTTTGAAAGCAATATGTTATGTATATATACCCTTTTTTTTCTGAGCAAACTTCCCTGCCAAACAGTTTGGCACCTTCCTTTTATCCTCCATTCAGAAAAGGAAATCTAGTGAAAAGAGTTGCGTGTAATTTGTGTAATGCATATCTAATCCTGCAAGTCTATTTGATTGATTTGTATATTGGTAAAGAATGGGAGAAAATAAAGGGCAAAGTGATGGCAAAACTGTAACTGGGAAAGCGTTATCCATCAGTGTGACGACAATGCAAAGAGACCGAGAAAGATGTTCTTCCAAAGAGTTTTGGCTTGTTGACAGGACCAACACAATGCATTCACTTGATAAAGTAATAAAACTGACAACAACAGTAAACTATAAATATAGTTTAACTTACTGTTCGCTCACTGAGCTACCTGTAAAAGATTAAAAAAAAGTAAAAAATTCTTTCTATATATATTTTTGATACAAAAATTTTGTATTACATATAAAAAAATAAACGCCGCAGTCATTATTACGATCATTTACAAATGTCTATCTTATATATTGGTACTGAAAATATTTAAATCCTCTTAGAATAATTACAATTAAATTGTTAATTATTATTCAATTATATAAATCAGTTTATGTTTCAATTAGTTTTTACAACTTTGGAAGCTCAGGAATAAATTCAGAGCTCTTTCGAACTTACGGACCTCTTATTCCCCTTGCCTATATAAGGTCACCGTTATTGCAGACTGTAGCTGCATTTATTGTATTAATGGATATATCTTATTTCCGCTATCATGAGACCCCCCCCCCGTGACGTCCATGACCCTCTGTCATGAGGCAGGCTATCACTGCCCTCTTCCATGGTCTTATAATGTTATGGTGTGGATGTGTGTAGGTAGCTTGTGGCGTGAGCGTCTTAGGGAAAAGGGCTTGTATGTATATACGGTTAAGTGATGGAAGTACTAAGAATAATTAAGAACACACTGGTAGATTAATTTAAATATATTATCTTTAAGAGAAATTTAGTACTTTGAATAACACAAATAAGACTTACAATAAATTCTTATAACTCAATACTGGTATTAGCTCTGATGCTTTCACCTTGATTTCTCGCACTAGTCTGTCTTAAAATATCTCTTCTCTTTGTTTCTTCAATTCCTCCCCTGTGAGAAGAAGGGGTAGTACAATGCCATAATTGTTCTTGAACCGTACGAGTAACTGGACTTGTATACCTGGTCTTGTCCTTTTGCAAGGGAATGTCAATCTTTTTCTTAATTTTGATTTATTTATAATTTAATATTATTTCAAGTTTCTTGTGTAATGTAATGGTGTGGATGATGTGTGTAGGTAGCTTGTGGCGTAGCGTTTTAGCGAAAAGGGCTTGTATGTTTGCTTGAGATAGAATGCAAGAATAATTAAGAACACACTGGTAGTTTAAAACAATATATTCTCTAAGAGAAATTAAGTTACTTTGAATATCACAATAGCTTATAATAATTTCTTATAACGTAATACTGGTATATGTTTCCACCTTGATTTGTAGCACAAGACTGTCTTTTTATATCTCTTCTCTTTGTTTCTTCAATTCCTCCCCTGTTAGGAGAAGGGGGTAGTACAATGCCAGTAACTGGACTTCTTCTACCTGGCTGGCCCTTTTGCAAGGGTATGTCACATATTTTAATAATTTTGATTTATTTATAAATTCATATATTTTAATGTTTTGCATCCATCACAGTCTCCTCTTTAAAAAGTTTCTTTGCTTTTCTTTCTTCTTCTATGTTATTTTTCCGAAAATTACAAATTTTTTTTTACTGATAATGTAGTTTGACCCACGCGTAAGCTCTTAGAGTTCCTATGATCGTACACATTTGACATTTGATTGTAATGACTAAGTGATATTGCAGACAGTTTTTTTGAGTTCATTTCGTTTGAGACATGTATGTGGATTTTAGGTCAGTCGCGTTTGTCTGTCTAGAGTCCGAATATCGTACTGTGTTAGTGTGACACTACAATCTGATTTGAGAAAACTGGAGGTCCAGATAGCACGTCTTAAAGTGAAAGTTACATTTTGGCATTGTTGATCAATATTTTTAATTTTCCACTAATGAAACCATTCTTCATGAGTATCTAGATATTGTAAGATGTGAGTTGTTTGAACTGGATCAGAATGAAGTGAGATAATAGCCATATAATCTGCATACGTGAAGTTTAAAAGGGTGTTAAATTAAAAAAAAATTCACTAACCATAAATTCGGTTATTCCATTTAGTTAATTATACAATTTTTAATCAGTATAATGAATTCATCACAAAAATAAGAAATATGAATATTAAAATTTCAATTTTTTATATTTAATGGTCTTTTAAAGAAAGGGTGTTATGCAAGTGTATATGCACTCTCTGTTTGTTATAAGGTTTACACATATAAGTTATCTATATGTGCACTCAGTAATCGACTTTGGTTATAAGCGGTTCTTAGGCTTGTTAGCAGGTTAGGCTGAAACCCCATACTTTTTTTTTTTAAAAGTTATTTCTTTTATACATTGTAGAAATATCGTCAGTGCGCTTTAAATTAAAAAGTAACCAATAAATATAGAAGTAAAATTTGAATGTAACTTTAGAAATAAACATTCCGAAGGGAAATCAAGTAAGATCATCCAGAATCAACAATTATTGTTCGCAAATATAAAAAATAAAAACAATGAAAAGTAATTAATTTAACATAATGTACAAAATATTTTGTTCTGCTTATAACCAACCTTTAGCATTTTTGCCAATTCTGAGTAGAAGACAATCTTGAATTAAAAATTACAGTTTAACCATATAAAAGCTAAGAATGATAATGGAATTTGAGAAGGTTTGGTGGAACGAAGAATCTTCTGAATATTTAATTAGTAGAACCATACTATCTTGAAGTAGAATAATTATAGTGGGACTCGCTCCCATAACTATCCAAATATCTTCTCATAGTAACTTCATTATAAAACTTAAAGGCCTGCTAGTTTATATAGTTACAAGTATAATGGATTACCAGCGGCGTGTCTTACCTGCAGCCAAAAATCATATGGCAATCCGTCCGACTCCGCCCACATCTACGTCACATCAATGCATAAATGACAAGTTATTAAAATTCTCCACTCTAAGAGTGATCAGAATCCATCTTTCTCAACCGCCATGAGATTGGAAGGAGGAGTAAGTGAAGGTTTCCACAAGTATGAAATAATGGCTAGCTACTGAAATATTCAGTCTATCATTCACTCTTTCACATACTGTCATCAACAAAACATCAACGTCGCCAACACTCTGACAGTTCAGGCCGTCATTTCTACTCACGCTACCCCTTACATTCTCAATTGTGAAAATGCCCCTTGCAATATCCAGTTTCTCAGTTAATATATTAGCTTCTTTATATTAATTATATTTCAGTTTCTTAAGATTTTCGTTTTGAATATTTTGTTTCACACACAAACATACATTTTGCAAAGGAAAATGATATCATATGTGTGTAATAAACATTCCTATTTTAAAGGAAATCGTTAAAATATTATGATTTCAATAAATTATAATTACAATATTAACGCCGTTTAACAAAACTAATTTTATTTGTTTCTAAAATAAACTTTATTACATATAAAAAGTCTGATACATGAGGGTCATTCAATAAGTACTTACTTACTTACTTAATCTTCTCTTGTCTACCGCATTACGGTGTAAGAGTTCCCCTGCAGATACCAGACCAAGTATCCCGTTCCATGGCCAACTGTCGTCTTCTGCTCCACTCTATTCCTCGGGAAGTAAGGGCATCTTTGATGCCGTCTTCCCATTTCTTTCTAGGCCTACCCCGCGGCCTTTTTCCTATGGTCTGAGTCTCATGGCTTATTTTGGCTATCCGGCTTTCGTCCATTCTGCACACATGTCCATACCACCTTAATTGGCTCTCTTCAATGTACCTCTGGGCTGGCTTCACATCTAGGCTTGTTCTAATGGTAGCGTTCCTTATCCTATCCCTTCTACTTTTCCCCTCTATTCGGCGTAGGAATCTCATTTCCATTGCTTGTAATTGGCTCTTATGTTTTGTTGTAAGAGTCCAAGATTCACGCGCGTAGGTAAGGATTGGGATGAATGTGTTTTTGAAGATCGTTACCTTCGTACCTTTGGAGATCTCTTTCTTGTTAATGAAGCCTTTTTTCACTGCATTGAAAAACCTTCCAGCGGAATGAATTCTTTCACGAATTTCAGTGTCGATTAGTCCGTTTTCAGTGATATGAGCTCCTAAGTACTTAAACGTATCTACTTGCTCCAACACTTTTCCATTAATACGGTCAATTCGCCCATTTGGCGCACTTCTCTTGCCTATCCTCACGACTTTCGTTTTATTTTCATTTATCACCATATTTATTTTCCTGAGTTCTTCTTGTAGCGCCAAAATGTTGAACTGAAGATCCCTTCCATCTTTTCCCAACACTACTATATCGTCCGCATACGCTAGCAAGGTATAGCTTATTGGGTAGAGATTTCGGTAGCCGAAATTAAACCCTCTCATTTTCCTTTTTGCATTTCGTAGGGCTGTGTTAAGGAGGGCAATGAACAACAGAGGACTAAGGCTACATCCCTGTCGAATGCCTGAATTCGTCGTAAATTCCTTGGAGGTGTTATGGCAGCTTCTGACTATACCTCTGTTTACTTTGTATAGGCTTTGTACAGCCCATCGAAGCCCCCTATCTACCCCAAGATTCTCCAATGCCTGGTCAACCTCGTTGCTCTTTACTCTATCAAAAGCCTTAGCCAAATCCACGAAGCAGCAGCTTATCTCCTTATCTTTCTCTATAAGCTTTTCGGAGATTTGTCTTATAGTGAATATGAGGTCTTGGGTACTACGCTGCGTGCGAAACCCGTACTGCTCTTTCTCTATCTTCTTTTCTAGCAGGGCTCTTAGTCTTCTTTCTAAAATTCGTGAGTAAATCTTGCTTAGGACGCTCAGAAGCGATATTCCTCTGTGATTCTCACAGGACCTGTTATCCCCTTTTTTGAAAATAGGTACTATTATGGAGACTTCCCAATCTTTTGGTATTTTCTTCTGTTTCCATATTAGATTTAAGAGCTTGAGCATGATTTTATCACCTTGTGCACCCATATGCCTAAGCATTTCAGCTGTAATGCCGTCAATGCCAGGTGCTTTTCCTAATTTCATCCTGAGGAGGGCGTCATCCAGCTCGTCTTCTTCAATATATTCGTCCTCTTCCCAGTCCGGCTCTGGGTCATGCATATTCTCAGGTGGCTGATCTTCATTGTTTCCGCCTAGGAGATCTTGGAAGTATTCTCTCCATCTGGCCATAATATCTGCACTTTTATTGAGAATTCTCCCATGTTTATCTTTAATAAACTTAAGGACCGGTTCCTTTGTTTCAATATGTGATGATATTCAATAAGTGATGAGACAAATTCTAGACGTTTTGTAGACAATTTGTAAACGTTTGAACGGTTCAAACAATGATACTGTCTGCAACTAAAAATCTAATCACTGAGCGTTGTTTTTCCAAGGTGCAATGCTCGAGCGGACTCGTCATTGCTAGCCGCATACATTTGAGGTTATGCATACCAAATACTCTCGAACAACTGATGAGAAACTAAGTATAAGGATGCCAACTTGACGCGCTGAAACTATTGTATTGATTAAATAGGTTCCGTTTCTAAGCTACAGCGATTTGTCTCATTACTTACTGAATGATTCCCGTATATTAAAGTAATATATGTTTATAGATAATACAAACTACTAACTTATGTAAAAACAAGGTATATCAAATCAAATTATGGCAAATAGTTTTGTACTATAAGAATCCGATTGAGACTAAACACTCTCAATCATTATTTAGAATAAAGTTATAGACAGGCAAAAGTGTGCGTATTGTAGAGAGAAACTGATAGCGAGGCAATTGATCCCATCTACGTTGTATGAGAAAAGCAAGAGTCAAATGAGCTTCACTTTTCGTTTATTATAAACTTAATAGAAAGAAGCACAAAATGTACAATTACACAATACGTTTAATTCCGTTTAAGTTTCGTTTAGAACTAGATACCAATTTTTCCATATGCATAATAAAAGACAGCAGTTAATTTATTTTATAAAATGAGTCTTCCACTTTTGATTATAGAGCGCTGCACTTGTCGCAACTTGTTCCATCTTTGGGTAGTAGAGTGCTCCACTTTTGGCAGAATACTATCCATACATAACATTAGAATGTCCATAATATAAAAATGACCATTCACCGTAGTACACTAATCAACAATATCGCCATTAATACACGCCAATTTAAGATTAATAATAATAATAATAATAAGCTTTATTTGTAAATAAAAAAAAATTAAACTTACACAAAAAAAATAACATAATCTAAAGCAATTTCTAAGCATGGTATGAAAACCGTCTGCCAGGAGTTCTGGATTATGAATAAGTGTACATTTTTATGTTCATGAAAGAATTTAAGCTCTAATATAATATTACAGAAAAAAAAAACAAAAAAACAAACAGACAAAAAAATTAAAGTGCAGTTAATCGATTTTCTTAGCCAGCCTCAAACTTTCAAAACTCATTTATTGTAATTAAATTCCGAAATCAGGAATTGCCTATATCTACCGGCTGATTTCACATACCTCCCCAACCTTTCCCAATCACTTCCGTTTAGAATATCTACAAGTTCGTTCATTTCTAATTTTTCTTTTCCCCACATTTCTAGTCTTTAACTATTTAATATCCGACATACCGCCAAAAAATGGTAGCCATTCTCTTCTTCATCCAAATTACACATGGAACACAGATGAATCCTGTTAACAATATGTTTTATACAATTCAGGTCTAATAGTTGACATCTACATTTTATAATGATACTTAGCAAATCGCAGTCATTGATTTCCTGAAAAAAATTCAAATCCTTGTTAACTAATTTATAAATACCATGATACTGATTGTTTTCCACCTCTTCCAAATATTTATTTCTAAAATTATTTCTACATGCAGTGATCATGTTATCTAAAACTTTAGGCCACATTTCAACTTCTTTAATGTCCCATGTTGGCGGTAAATCGCACATTTCTCCTAAACGATTCCATTCTTCAAACCAACCCACTTTGTTTTTAATCACCTCCTTCGCCACAAATTTTGAAAGTCTGTCATCATTCAGCTTCAATATTTTTACTATGTAGTTAAAATGTAATTTTAATGAAAATAAAAAAATAGGATCAAATCCTGTCTCCAAATAAAGCACATAGTTTGGACTGTTATATGGCAATTTAAAGATCTTTCTAATAAAGAACCTACCAACTTTTTCTATCTCCTCCGATCTTCTACAGCCCCACACTTGTGCCCCGTAGCAGACTACTGTCCTAATGACCGATTCAAATACCAATTTAAGATTAATACTCGCCAGTACCAATACGGATATTTTAGAAGCTGTAAAAAAAACGTTAAAAAGCAACGCGCCATGATAGCTGAATGGTTTAGAGGCGTGAACCGCAAAGCTCAAGTGTATTGTGGTACTACCGGGTACGATTCTTCTGGACTTGGCCTTGGATATTATTTGATGTATTAAAATATGAGTAATTAAATAGCAAAAATATTTTATTATTTGATGTATGTTCACGACACCAAAACGGTGTTGGTGGACGTAAATCTCGCCTGAAAAAAATAGACATTATTTTACTTTCTTGCAGACACGTCAAAAACAATCACATTATCAAATTAGGTTGAACCAATTCGATATACTCTATAGAGATTTTGGTGTATTGGTATATTGATGCCATTATTGCAATTGGTGAGCGATTTAAATATGTTTTCAAATAAATGTTTTTAATAGGTTTATATATTATCTGTATATTAATGTGTCCAAACAACAACTTAACCGAGTATTTTAATTTAATAATCAATGAAAGGCAACATTTTCAAAGTTAATCTGTAATGAGTAAAAGCCATTAGTTACCCACATGTCAACCATACATGCCCAGATAAACTCTAATAAACCAAAACAACATTAGCGTAACCGTTATATCTAACACATTCAGAAACATTCACTCATTAAGTAAACTTTTCAACATCCTATTGTGTTGATTATATTATCAGTTCATCTTTCATCATATTTTATCAAATTATTGTTTTATATTAAATATTATCACATTAAAAGTGAATTATATGTTGCATTAATGGAATATTAATTCTTAATTTTTTTCTATGGGATTTGTAAATTCACCAGTTTGTCGTAAATTTTGCATTTTTTTATTTGTAAGCTATTAAATTTTGATGGCAGATAAAAATTGTTTTTTTTTAATAAATTTAGTTTAAAAAGCATAGAAGCTGAAACTATATATTGTATATATATATATTTTTTTTACTTACTCTTATCCCAAGTGTATTGTGATCATCAAATTTTCGAATTTGAATTGTTAATTAGCGAATGGTTTGTGTGTGTATGTGTGTTACGTAAATTAAAAAAAAATAAAATAAATAAAATAAATTAGAAACAATTTCTTGGGAAAATTGATTTTTGGGGGTATCTGGGGAAACTGTTACGTTATGCTTTTCTCTAAAGTACTACTTCAATAAATATATGGTTATACAGTTATATAATATTAATATACCTTCCCAACATTGATAGAATTGCAAATTTGAAGAAAAAATTGGTTAACCGGAAGTGCAGCTTTTTAGATTAAGTCTAGATTAAGCTTTTCATTGATTATTTTTTTGGAATTAATTCGTAAACGACTTAACCGATTTCTTTTAAACTTGGACTGCTAATGCACAGATATAAACCTATTACTTTATTGGAAACATTTTTTGGCGGTTATTGGCATTAAATTTCAAATATACTGAAAAAAAATTGAATACGAAAACGCTTAACAATGAAAAATCGAATAACACGAAATTATATTGCGATCCCCCGACAAAATACTATGTAATTTCATACATTTTTTTTTCTTTTTCTTTTAACACGAAACAAATATCGCTTAACACGAAAAGATTTCGCTTCTCGGACGAACAAAATATACCTCTTTTTCTGCAATCACATCGTCACGCAGATTTTTTTGGCTCATTTTATTTGGTTAGACGGAACAAAATAAACAATGGCTGCCACTGTTGCTAGGTTTCCGGTTTGTCTTTGAGTGAGTGAAGGCGGTACTGCCATTGTCAAAAGATTTCAGTTAGTTTTTCTAATTCGGTGAATTTCGTGTTGTTTTTTTTTTTGTAATTTTAATACATAAACTCATTTTTTTACATGTAGAATGGCAAAAAAATCGGAACGAAAACAAACCGTTATTTTATCGTTTAACATGGAAAAATATTACGGTCCCCCCAGTTTCGTGTTAAACGTTTTTCACTGAATATGGGGGTGATTCTATGTTAATAATAATAATAATAATAATAATAATAATAATAATAATAATAGCACTTTATTGACACAAATGATACAAATGATATAATAAACAAGTTACTTTTTAGGCATGGATAACAATCCGTCAGCCAGAGTCTCAGACAAGATTATAAATTAACAAGACAAATAAATCACATTATTTTTTCGTTTTAAAGAGAAAAAGAAAATAAAGAACTCCATTAATTATTATTTACTAATAAAATAAGATCAATAAAATGAAAATAAAAATAAATTACGATACAATTAATTAATAAGGCATGAAATGACTACAATAACTGGGATGAAATTGTAAATTAAATAAAAGTGTAACTAAAAATTAAATTCTTGAATTAACTCATATCGGTACCTCCAAGCATGCCGAGCATAATAAATGAGACAACGACAGTCAGTGCCGTTCAGGAAGGTTACAAGTTCAGACCTTGTTAATCTGGAAACTCCCACATAAAGAACCCGAAGTTCAGACAAAATGGAACACTCGGCCATAAAATGGAACAAATCCTCAACTTTTCTAGAGTTACACAGGGAGCAAATTTCAATTTCTCTTTCAAGCCAGGGTGTATGATTCAGATATAGCAGCTCACCGCGCAATTTAAAAAGCCACCGCAGTTCAATTAAGGAAAAGCCAGAAGATTGATCCCTCAACAGGCTACACATGCTGAAATCATGATCCAATTCCTTATATAAGAGGAAATGAGCAGAGACTGTAGACCTCAACACACACTCCCCCCGATGAGCCGCTTTTATTCTATTAACCAAAGCCAAAAGCTGGTTTTTCCACTCTGGTATAGAGTCAATGGAACAATCAAACTGACAAGAGTATTTCCGAGCAAGATCAATCCAACTCTTAAACCAAGATGTTTTCTTTTTAATTATCTCCAACGCAGTTATTCTTGGGAGGCGGTGTGAAGGGAGGTTGAAAACTTTTAAACAGTATTTAAAATGCAGTTTAAGTGATTCTATGTTATTGGCGGGCTTGTTACTTCGCTACCTGCTTGGATTGTTAAGTGGGTACTTGTTCCCCCGTCACCTCTATATTTATATTACGACAAAAGTGCAAAATTGACTAAGTTATATATAAATTAGTGATTTTTATATACAATAACACGAGTACTCTCTCAGTAAGAGTGTTTCACACCAGATTTTTTTTTCTGTTTTAGGCTTGTCCGACCAAGTCACCCAGCATACCTAACAAAATGCGAATGGATCTTCTTGGCGCCAAAGTATACACAGTATAATGATAAATAGTGATAGAGCTACATAAGAAAAGTTAAGTGAACTCAGCATTCATGACTTTAAATTAAATTTCATATTAATTTTTCTACTTTTCTAAGGAATAAAATTGGATTGTTTGGAAAATTAAATGATAGAATTTCACCAAAAGAAACATTCCCAATTTTCTTCTTTTATGTTTTCAATAATCTTAAAAAAAAAAAAAATCGATTATATACTCGCCAAACTCAGTCGAAAAAAGAGGAAGTGATTTTTAAAGGTTTAACCTGGATTGGGTAGATCTTAATAGAATAATAGAACAAAGATCGAAGCTGATGGAAAAAGAAAAAAAAAAAAGAAGAGAGAAGTATCTTTGTTAAGAACAAAGCGGTGTCATCACTCTCTTTAGGATTAAGTGCCTAAGGGGGCAGTGCCGTTTAAAAGCAAGCGCACACAACAGAATAGAATGAAAGGAATGGAAATAATACAAAAAAAAAAGCCGGTAGATAGAAAAGGTAGATTCTAACTCCTTTTTCTCTGCCCCACCCATTTCATTATCTCTATATACTACCGTCTCCTTATTACTTATCGTCCAAGAAAGGGAGAGGGGGTTAATCCTATAGGGTTGAGTTTTCTAATTGAGGCAAAGTGTGCCGCCAGTTCACTAGGCGATTTGCTAATTCTTGTATCAATTAAGAAGCGGATTTCTTTCTTAGTAGCTGTTCAGATAGTGATGGCAAGGGGAGTTTGTGACGTTGCCATCGGGGAAAGTTCAGGGTAATTGTCAGACTGAAAAAAAAGTAAAAAAAAAAAAAAAAATAATTCCTTTAGCCTGCATCCCCTATTGCGTCGGTAATCAAACCCAGTGAACCGGTTCTTTTGAAGAAGATCCAAAAACAATCAAATAGGACTAGAAGTGAGGTTCCTTATTATAATTAAGGCCTTGTGTTCAAGGGAAAGAAGCGGAAAAACGATGCTAGAAGAGGAATTGAGGGTAATCAGTGAACAATCTGAGATGCCATATAATTACCATCTCTTTGCCTTTAACCACATAGAGGAAAAACGAAAATATCCAACTAATGATTCTTCTTTTTTATTGGTTACAGAAATCTTTCAGATAAAATTCAACCAATAGAACAAGAGATATAATCAAACTGAAATGTTACCAATATTAAATGAAATGGAACTTTAAAAAAAAAAAAAAAAAAACTCTTTTATATTTAAAGTTTCGAGTAAATTGAAACATTTTTATCAATTCATTTAACCTTCTAAAAATCAATTAGCTATTTTCCAGATTCTAGCAACTGTTTTTATAAAGAAAGTAAACGAATCGTCGTTAACTAGAAATTTTTATTGAATAAATTGAACATTTCCACCACAACGCTAAAACAAATTTTTCATAAAAATGTTTCAAATAAAAATGAGAGTTTTATATGTTTGTAGTGAGCATTTGAAGTTTAAAAGAATAATTTTCAAGAAGTTTCCAAAAAGAAAAAAGAAATCAAAACCCAATTTCGTAAAACGATAGAGAGAATGGGGATTTTAGAGAAATAAACTAGATGATATGCTGAATACTGTATTATGAGTAGATCACACAAACTGCAAAGACCCTACAGTAAAATAAAAGTTAGGTAGCGAGAGAAATATAAAGAGACAGACTGGCTGAGTATTGAGAAGTTAGTAAACAGGTTGCTGACTGATTGCACTGTTTTAAAACGGTCGTAAACTTTTCAGCTGTCACTCTATTTATATGAGTCAAACTCTCCCTAGGTGGCCTAGGTGGGGAGTATCTAACATTCAATTTAATGTGTGCTCCTTTCTCTTCGGATCCTATGAATTGATTCAGATCCCACTGCATAGCTGAAATTAATTTTTCCATGGAACTTCAATTTCGCTAAACTGTATAAGTTCTTAATCTATTTTAAGGACAGTTGCAATGTTGCAAAATTCCGAGTTAGACAAATGGAATGACCAAAATTATCATTTTATTGAATGTAACTTTTTAATTTCTTGTTAGTTTTTTTACTAGTTTCTCAAAACAATGGCAATTATATCTTTAAACATTCTGTTTCTACGATATTTAGGTCCTTCAATTTTACGTAAAGCGTATTTCCATGCAAATTGTTATTTTCATTTATATATTTGCGATTAGTATTCCAAAATTTTATAGAAATCATTTTAGGCTTTTACGAGAAAATTAGGAAAAAGCAAAAATAGGTTTTAATGGAACCATGGTATTTTCGTTTAAAAAAAAAATCAAAACCCAATTTTTTGTAAAATCGCACTTTCGGTAAAAAAGATTTTCACTTCAAATTTGGAATTTTAGCAAAGATTTTTAATTCACCTTAATAATATATATACATAGAGTGATACTACTTCAGAGGAAAATAGTTTAACGTCCTTCTGAACACCCCAAAAAATTTTTTTTTACTTTCTCAGGGAGAAAATTCATGTAAGGAACTTTTCGGTCGAGAGGTAGGGTTATACTTTTCTCTGAAGTGCTATAGAATAATAGATATGGTACCAAAATACTAAGTTTGAAGCAAAATCGGTGCACCGGAAATGCGACTTTACGGAACAGTTTTTCAGTTTGCTGCGATTGTCTCCATAAATACATCGACGAGAAAAGTAATTTAAATGGGGGTTTTATGGGAGAACAAGTTATATTTTCTTCAAAAAAAAAGTCGTATAATAAAGTTCTCCCAATTTATGTAAATTGAAGTCAACTGCATTATAAGTTAGAAGAAAATTAGTTAATTTTAGGTATGCGAATGGTTAGTAAGAAAACGTTGTGCGAATGTTGAATCACATCTTTTTTCATCAGAGACATTTTCCGTGGTAGACTGTTTCATTTTGTGGTCATCGACCGGTTTCGGGCGTTCGCCCATATTCAGGATACGTTTTTCAATCAGTGTGACAACACAGACTTGCACAGAGCAAATTCAATTTTACACACTCAGTAACACTTACCCAGTGTGTTGTCACACTGTCTGAAAAACGCATCCTGAAGATGGGCGAACGCCCGAAACCGGTCGATGACCACAAAATGAAGCAGGCTACCACAGAAAATGTCTCTGATGCTTTCCAGCTCTGCGGGACCAACCACCACATACATCTTCTTTATTTTCTCTTATTTTGTATTACATTTTATAGAATTATTGCTATAGATTCAGTATAATATTTATTTTCAAATATACTTAACTTAATAAGCTTTTTTTGGTAAGTAAATCTACAAATCGATTCCATTAGTTTAGATTTCCACGTGAACTCCCAATTGATTAGGCATTTTTTTTTATGCCATTAATGATGAGAGTGTCCCAAGATAACTCTGTGAGAGATACTTACAGGATGCCTTACAGAACCTGCAGAATTAAGTAATATATGCAGGAATTAATTTCAACTCATCCAGATAAATTTTATTAAACTACCAGACATCCATTGCACAAGGCGGTTCGACCGCGGAGATATTAGATTGGGGATAGTGCACTGAATGATCTATTTTATCCCCCCGATCTTTTTCAGTACACTTCAGCCTCTGGTCATTTCTCTCTCATTACTGACATCACTGACTATCACCGGCTAGTGAGCAATAAGGGGATTCTAGAAATATTCTAAGGACAGCAATGTTGGATTCGTACCCGGTTCGTATGCATAGTAGTACAGCGCGCTGGCATTGGTTCGACCTATACTTTGCTTCTGTAAAAAACAAATAGGTATAAGCACATCAGCTAAATATACGGAGCAGGATTTGGGATTGTAGGCTCTCTCTTAATATATTATGTTCAACTACCAAGTCATCTCAAGTACGAAAGCAGTAATACACTATACATTGCATTACTCCATTATTCTGGAGATTGGTGGCACGTATCTTTTATATCAATATAAGAAATAAATAATGATTAGTTACCTGCTTTCGTCCGATATTGCTCCGTGCAATCTGTTATCTTACATCTGTTACATTGTTTGTCAAGACATCCTGATGATAGGCGAACACCCGAAACCTGTTGATGGCTATAAAATGGAGTAGGCTATTTTGGGTAATATCTTTTGATTTATAGTTCCAGCCCCGGATTGGGAATCATAATTAATGTGTTAATCAAAGCTGTGGCAGCTCATGGCTCTAAAGTTTATACGATACTCAACTAAAAGCCTATCTTAGCTGTTCTCTGATGTTGTAATTTAATGAAGTATGAAACAATTGATGAATCGTTGTTTTGATTGATTCCGTAGAGCTGGAAAGCATCAAAGATATTTTCCGTGGCAGCTTGCTTCTTTTTGTGGTCATCTTTCAATATATAAACTGAATTTGTTCTATACAAGTCTGTTTTTATTGCACACACTGTTTTGACAAAAACACCCTCATGATGGCCGAACGCCAGAAACCTGTCGATAACCACAAAAAGAAGCAGGCTATCACGGAAAAATATTTTTGATTTGGGTACCAATTTCACGTCCACCATCCTACTCCAAATCTGTGCACTGTTAAAAATTAAAAAAGTGTGCACGACGCCATACCAAGTCAAATGGACGATTAGAGAGAATTCATAGAGACATCGCCAATAACATATCTCACTATGTCCAAAGTGACAAAAATTGACATAATTACCTGCCATTAATTAAAGCTGCACACAACTCAACGAAAAATGTATCCACAAACTTTACCCCCCATGAACTAGTTTTTGGTACCAAATTTCAATTTCCCTGGATACTAAACTATCCACAATAAGACATTCAAAATTTTAACATTCATACAAAATGTCTATATGAAAAAATTCAAAAAGTGCGTCAACAGGCAAAAAATAATAATGAAAAAGCCAAACAAATAAGGGAAAAATATTATAATAAAAGTGTTTCAAAACAAAATTTTTATGTAGGAGATAACGTTTATTTAAAAAATTTTACGCCCACGGGAAAATTCACAAAAAAATATCATGGCCCGTACCAAATTTACAAAATTTTTTCCAACCAGACTGCACTAATTATCTTAAATGATAATGAAAGAAAATTAGTGCATCTAAGCAAAATTAAAAAAGCACATCTACGACAAAAACCTACAAACACACATAAAATGAATCTACGGCCAAGAAAGGCAAAAATTTAATAACATTTTCGGAAAATTTAGACAAATTTTCCTGGTGTTGGGAGGAGACAATACTCTAGTCCAAGGAAAATGTCAAAATTAATTTCAAAATTTAAATTCAAAAATAAACATTTTAATTAAAATTTTTTAAATAAGTTCAACATGATATCTCAGTAAATACTCCCAGACATTTTGAAAATTGTATTTCAACATTTCAATGCACGTTTCAAATTCAACATTTAATTTTAGATCATACACACTATTCATTTAAACAACTTTGTTAGTGTATTGATTATGGTCAATTTTAGGCCATACACCAGAATCATCATATATTTAATTATTGTTAATTTTAAATAATATACATTCTCATTCTTAACAATTTTAGGTTAAACACCCTATTTATTTAAACATTGAATTTTAGGTCATAAAGGAAATCATACAAAGCAATTACTAAAACATTTCTTATTTTAGACACCAGCAAAAGGAGTCATAAAGAGAATTGTTACTAATAAATTTCTTATTTTAGAAAAACAAACAATTACATTGACGAATCTCTAGTCACAGAATATTACAGTTGTATTTTAGACACTTTACCATATTTTTAAACTGTACTTGTAAGGGGAACACGCACACACACTTACACACATACCCTCGTACACAACATTCTCTCTCGTATTACGAGACTTCAATCAAAATTTGCATTTCTGGTGTATGTAACTACATTTTTAAAATTTGAAATAAACTTAAATATTTTCTTTTACAAAAGTAACAAGAGTAAAAATTAAATCTCCAAATATCTTCAAAATTATGTGATGTAACAATATTAATGGAATTTTTTTAAAAAAAATACGTTATCTTTTTTGTATATGAGAAATCTCTGTGGAATATGTGAGATAGATGTATGTAGTGCATGTATGTTTTTTGTATTACCTGCAAGAAACTAGATAACGTTTTAGAACATGAACACCCCTGTCATGACTTATTCATATCTTGACCTGAGGGGAAAGACATACCTTTCGCCATGTATATCCAACATCCCCACCAAAAAAAAAAATACACCAAGCTAGTAGAGAGATTCGCACAGGACATGTATAAAATCTTCTTATTCATTTTTTTATATATTTTTTATTTTTTTCATTTTCTGAAGATTATACTTCTTTAGACTACAAAATCTAAGTCTAAAATTATGTTTTTAATTTTATACTTTATATATCTTGAGTTAAATTTCTTAGAAGATATTCATGAAAAAATTTCCTTGGAAATAAGTGAAATTTTCTACTTATGCCTATTTTTGTGTAAGAGTATGCAAATAACTCGTGTAAGAGCAAGAATATAACTTGAAAAAAGTAAATTTGCGAATCACTCTTGATCCAAAAGATCCAAGCCACAGGAAGAGGAGTTCCGATCAAAATCAGTTCGCCGGAAATATCATTTTATTTTAATAAAATTGATTTTTATAATTTATTGTGTGTGACACTTTCAAAAAGAGTTCCAAGGAATTTTATCCCAAATGTACTATGCAAATAAAGGTCTACTATTTCTACTTGAAAAAATTCAGGCGAGTAATAACTAAAGCAATCAGCAGGAGAATCGCTTAGTAGGGTGAGTTTTAGAAAACCTAAATTTAAATTAATACCTATTTTTTCACTAATATTACGTCCGGCTGCTGATATAGTCGTGGTCGGAAGCGAATGACAAACATAATACACTATCAATAATTTATATTACCACATCAAATAAAGTCCGTCAAATAAAGACGCGAAAATCTATTTTCTAAACCCATAAATATTAAAATATTCTATATACTTGGGTGGATCCGCAATGTTTGTTAACATCTGGGATTTTATCCGATGCTATGGCATATATATTCCTGGATTGGTTTCGGATTTTCATCCATCGTCAGAGTAAAATTATCAAGTTTGTGTGACCCACATTGATAATAGAAAGCAATGTGTAGTGGGTAATAGAAAGCATTAAGTTGAAATCAACTCTTTCTACGAACTTGATAACTTTACTCTAACGAATGGATGGAAACCCGAAACTCAAAGATATGCATGCTGCGACGGACAAAATCCCAGATACTCTATATACATTTCTTATTAATACTGAATTAAATGAAGCAGGCTACCACAGAAAATGTCTCTGATAATACTGAATTACTCTGAGTTGTAGAATAAAACGGTGATTACTTTATTATTCAAAATTTTTTTAAGCTTCTGCTTCTGATTCATGTTTTGCAGATTGAGGTTTTTTTAAATAAGTGGAAGAAGAAAGAAACTGTGATTAATAAAAGCCCCTTTAACAATGTTGCAATTATTTCTGCACACAGGAAAATCAAAACCAGTTCTTCTGCTCACAAAAAAATCAAACGGTATCTGTTATACGGACGTTGCAACATGCGCAGAATACGTTTTTACGTTTTTCACACCCTCCCCATTGTCTCCTACTCGTCACTGCCCTCTATACACCGCTTCAAGAAGTATGACCAATCTGGAAAACTATGGAGATGCTTCATTAAAACATTATTTTGTCTCCCGTATAACAGTCCAAATTATATTTTGTCTCCCGTATAACAGTCCAAATTATGTTTTGTCTTCCATATAACAGTCCAAATTATATTTTGTCTCCCATATAACAGTCCAAATTATATTTTGTCTCCCGTATAAAGTCAAAATTATATTTTGTCTCCCGTATAGCAGTCCAAATTAAGTTTTGTCTTCCATATAACAGTCCAAATTATATATTGTTTCCAAATAACAATCCAAATTATATTTTGTCTCTCGTATAACAGTCCAAATTATGTTTTGTCTCCCATATAACAGTCCAAATTATGTTTTGTCTCCCGTATAGCAGTCCAAATTAAGTTTTGTCTTCCATATAACAGTCCAAATTATATATTGTTTCCAAATAACAATCCAAATTATATTTTGTCTCTCGTATAACAGTCCAAATTATATTTGTCTCTTCGATAACGTCTTATGTTGTCCAACGTCCAAATTATCGCAGTCCAAATAAGTTGTCTTCCATATACAGTCCATATATATTGTTTCAATTAACACATCCAATTATATTTGTCTCTCGTATACGTTATTTTGTCTTCCATATAATAGTTCAAATTCTATTTTCTAGTGGAAATGCGGCTCACATAGCAGGTTTCGTAAGCGGCCTCTAGACACGGCAATAATATTGACAATACTTTAGAGTATTGACAATAATATTGACCATGTAAGGTGAAAAAATTGTATTGACGGTCGGTATTGATAAGAGTATTGATGAAATCCGGATTTTCTGATTTTCGTGTATCAATACTGAGAATTGGAGGGGATATTGACAATAATATTGACCGTGTAGGGGCGGCGCCAATATTTCCATCAATACTCAGTTCAGTAGTTTTATACAACGTTGAAACTAACCTCAACAACAGTGATACAATACCTTACAAAGGTACTTTGGAAAGATTTGTGTATTAAAATAAAACTTCAATCATACATTTTTTTTTTAAGATGATTGCAATTTTTTAATCTTATTTTTCTGATTAACATACATTTCATATAGTCAATTATAATAGTCCCTTCATTACAGTTCAGTTCAAAACACGATCCAGTGGAGGTTCTTGGGAATGATTTTTGTATTATAATAAGACTTCAATCATACATTTTTTAAAGGTGATTGTAATTTTTTCAAAGTCTTGTAGGACATATATAAAGGTTTCACAGGTTTCTATTGCAGCTTTGCTGATAGTTGTTGGGGACATTATGACTGAAAACTTCGTCTTCAAAATTTCTTCCTGTGGCCAAGTACCCGATAAGGCTAATCTTTCCCTAACACTTATACTTTCTCTCATATTTCTGTCCTGTCTCTTCAAAAATTGATCAACCATCTGTGACAGTTTGTTAAAGGTAGGTTCATCCATTCGAAAGTAGTTCTTGAAATCTTCAACATTGCAAAGGCTGATTTCCTTCAAAAGTACTAAATGAGAATATTCATCTCTTTTCTTTTACCCCTCTTTCAGCCACTGTGCGTTTCACTTTATGAGCAGTGCCAAACGCCAAAATAATGGCTATGCAAGCTTTTGTGCCATTATTCATTTTTTAAGGGAAAAAAAGCAAACAAAATAACGAGTAGAAACACGTAAATTCACTCACCTAGTGGCAGAAGTAGTAAGTAATGAGCACAGTTATTGACAAAAGTATTGACAATAATATTGATCGTGTAACGTAATAAAGTATTGAGACTGGTTAGAACGAGTATTGATGGTTATATTGTCAATACTGATATTGACAATATTATTGACCGTGTAGAGGTCGCTATAGAGATTACAAATACATTTTAAATAGTATATTAAAGATCTTAAAACTCACTGTTGATAGATTACAAAAATATTAGCAAAGGAATTAATGAGTAAAAATATCTACTGTATCAAGAATGACTGAAATTGTATAATTATTTCAATATCCGATGTAAACTCACATGTAACACTGACCTAATTAAATTTTGGGTGGTCAAAGAAGACAAATTGTTATGTTGTATAAAAAAGGTCGTATACCAAAGTGCATTGTTAATTGCAAGAATTGGTTTACATCATAAATTATATCCAATTTCAAATTATAATATTAATTATTTTAAAACCAGATCTTATCAAGTTATAAAGTTATTTTTAAAGGCAAGTTACGAATTATTTAATTTAAATTACAGACTCTTCAAGTCGGATTCCCCAGCAATTGTTCTGGATAAATGGGTAACTTAAAAGAAATTGAAGACACTAAACATAAGGTTGCAATTTGCCCAATGCTCAAGGGATTCGGGTTGAAAATCGTAATAAACAAATATTGGATGAAGGTGCTGTCTTATCTAAATGGCAAAGATTAGAACCTGCTATGTAATTACCTAAGAGAGGCTTTGTATTATAGAATAATTATGGTTATTGAATCTAATTATTGATAATTTACATTACATTAAATACCAATAATTAAACATGACATTTATGTTATTTATTTTCAATAATTTCTTTCTTAATGGCCTTTGTTTAATCACTTTTTATTCCAAGATATTTATTAGATTTTATAATTAGGTATGATTGCTTTCCAAGTTATTTCTGTTGCATCATTTTATTATATTTAAGGTTGAAAGGTTTACATTGCACATAGAAGATACAATTCTTTTTGTATAATTATGCAGTTATTATGAAAAAGGCATCTCTAAGGACGGATAACTCCAACGCATAAAATTTTTGTTTATTTGTTTCTATTTTGTTCTTTATTCCTACTATGTACGTTGGAATAAACATTATTATTACGAATTTTTTAATTTAAGACGTATCAACATCTATAGTCATTAGCGCCCGAAGAATCTGGGCACTGAACTGCCTCCGTACAGTGTTCTCTCATTAGTGAGCTATAGAGGCTTCTAGGAAGAGAAAATCTAAGGGCTGCGTTGTTAGATTCGAGCCTGAGACCATTCCGTGGAAGTCCAGTACGCTAACTACTGAGCTATTTCCTTTCCTATTGTTCTTAATATTATTATTATTGTTATAATTATTATTACTATTAATATACATAAGAAACTTTGATAGAATTCCAAATTTGAAGTAAAGCATTTAACTGAAATGGGTACATTACAAAATTGATTTTGAGATTATTTTTAGTTATCTCGTAAACAATTATAACCATTTCCTTTAAACTTGGAATACAACTGCACAGATATAAATATATCACTTTTGTTTGAAACTTTTTCGAAAAAATTGATTTTTTGGGGGGGCTCTCTGTTATATTACAATTTAAACAGACGGTACTTAGTCTTGAGACAGCAGTTGCCTACTGTGTCCACACAATCTTGTTTATTATGAACCCATCAAAACATTGGAAGATTAAAGAATTTTTTTTTAATGAAATGAGTGTTTCACATCAGATTTTTTTTAAAATTTGATTGAAACATTTGCAAAAAAAGATTATATTGTGAGTCGATCAAACACAAATCGATATTTTTTTTTTTGTCATATTAGTCTATAGTAACAAAGTTTAACTCAGTTAAAATGAAATAAATACAAGAAAATAAATTAATAAATATAAATAAACAACTACGAAGGAAAAAATAACTGTATTTTAATAAATAAAGGAATGGATTGAATTGTAACAAAAACTTCTTTAACACTGTTGGAAGAGATTTTGACTTCTACAGTAACAACTTAACAGAACACTGAGGCCATATCTAGAACAATTCTACTTGCCACGAAACTCTATTACCAAGTTGTGTTGAGCATTCGTTTAATTAATAGCTAACCGATATCTCTGTTTGTTTTAAGCCAACGAAGTTTTAATCAACTCCTTTTTGCCGATCTGAGTTAGAGACAAGGGACAATTAATTCCCTGGGCCAGATCGTCTCCTCCCCCTCCCGCGGGTCCCCAAGTTAATTAAGAATTTGCATGTAAACGAAGTCAGCGCGCTCTATGAAGAGAGAGTTAGAGAGAAGAGCCGGGCTGCCTGTTACTGCGTCTGTTATTTGTAATTCTGTCTGTTTTCTTTTTACTTAAATATGTGAATTGTTTGTATTATTTTCAATTTGGAAAATTTTTGTTTCTTATCTTTAATTACTTTTCTTCCTTTTTTTTTTATGATAAAATGAAAATTTGCATTTCACTACCATTTTTAGATTTTGTTGGGTATTAATTTTCCTGGGGTAGTTACGTGTGAAAAATTTGCAAAGTATTAAAAAAGTAATTTTTTTATATTTATATATAAAACTCCTCGGACTAAAATTTCATCAAAATTTAATTTAAAAATGAGATTTTTCGGAAATGGAGTTGTATATAAAATATTCAGCTATTTATTTCTTTTAAAGAAAATAGTTTATTTGTATATTATTTTCTTAAATAGGTGTTGAAAAAAATTGATTTTGTATCCGAGTCTATGGTAATAATATACAAATTTTGTTTGGAAAGTAATTGAGTAAAATTGACCAGCATAAACAATTAGAATGGTTTATAAGCTAGATCTATAATCCAGTCAAATCTAATTTGCCAGGGATGCAGACTAAATCAGTGTTGAACTTCCTTGTAAAAAAAAATACAAGTTCTGAAGTAATTTAATATTTGTCCATTTGAAAAGGTGGATTATTTCCATTTTAGGGGAGGTAAGGCTTGTCAAGTTAGAAAAAGCAAAGTTCTTCCGCTTCCAGAAGGGGACATGCACGAAGGAAATGGTACACATTCTCACGAACATCCCAAAAGCAGAAGGAACACTTTTCTTCAACTGAACCTCCTTATGAGCAATTTATAATAAAGTATGTATGTAATCAGCCTTCCAACAACATCTGATCAGTTTCTGGAATAAAGCCTGCCTGAAAAAAAGTTCAATTCAATTTATTTATTTGCCTTGGAGATTAACCCCATACAAATGAGTATGGTTCATTTAGGATACAAAATAATTATACAAACATCCTTCTAAACAGAGACTTACAATAAATCGTAAAAAAGGAAAAGAGAATATCATTAACATGAATCATATCTGCAATATTTATTACCCGTAGTGCGACTTAACGGATAGCAGCTTAGGGCATGTTTAATCACGGTTCTATGAGAAACTCTCTCAGAGATAAAAATTTTTCTACATAGTTAAAGAGCGTTTTGATTTCTTGTTCTGTGTTAGGGTTCAGTAAAATTTGTGGCCAGTTTTCTGATACATGTATCTAAGTGACAGAGCTGCCTTATGGGACTGTAAAAAAAAGGACATTCAACTAATATATGTTTAATGTCTTCTAAAACATTTAATGTGCACAAGTTACTGTTAATTGAGGGATTAAGATTATACTATACCTATCGGCTTTATTGGATATTCTGACATTGTATTTTCCAGATGTTCTTATCTGCGAAAAAGTCTGATGTACCGGTATTGGGCTTTAGAGGATAAATAAAAAAGCAATTTTTTAAGAGGATTAAGAAGTTTATTATAATAGGTATTAAAATTAGAATTGGACAAGCGTTGAATGTCTGATTATGGAGGTATTCATTAAATGTTTTTAAAATTATAGGGATTTTCTTCTTCAAAGAGTGACTGTTAGTGCTATGAACTATTTCTGAGTAGTTGATTGGAGATGGAAATTCTTTGAATTAGATATCCAGTTAAATTTAATGTGAGGGTCAATAATACCAAGTAATTTATTGAAACATATTCTTGGGTACCTCTTACTTTCCATCTCTAGAATATGGACCAGCCAGTTCAAAGTCAATTTCAAAATTGTGTAGCTAATATGTAACTGACCAGTTTCTAGACGGATGAAATAATTTCGGGTATTTTTAGCAAGCTGCACATTTAGCACATCTAAGTCCCCAGATCTGTACACCGTACTAGAGTACACTCGCGACCAATGCTTCGTTAAGCTTTACTTTAGATTGCCAAGATAATAATCAAGATCTAGAACAAAGAGCCAATGTACTGCCAGCTGCCATATATGCCTTGGAACTTGCCTGAACAACTGCTTTGGCAAATAAAGCAGAGGAAAGAAAACGCCAAGATAATCAAGTTCTTTAACTTGTTCCAGCTCTAAACCACCATAGGAAACTTTTTGAGCTGTTTTTGGCCATTCTTTATAAAATTTAACTATCTTAGTTTTACTAATATTCACATTTAGCGCATACTTATGCGAAAATTCCTTCGATATTGACAATTTATGTTGAATATCTCGATAACAGAAACCAAAAATAATTAAATTATCGGCTTAGAGTAAAAGTAATATATATCGCAATCAGAGAACACGCTTTTGCCAAACTGACCATTTTCCTTAAAAAATTGCTATCTCACTCAAATATTAACTGAATAGCAATGGACTGATGAGGCCGCCTTGGAATACGCCCTCGGTAATACCAAAACAAATACTTTGTCAACGTATAACCGCATTTTATCTTTCATATATATATTTCTTAATAATATCAGTCTTTTAGAACTTACTCCTGATTCATATAATTTTGCCATAATTTAGTATGAGATACCAAATCAAAGGCCCGTTTGAGTCCACGAAGGCCGCGAAAAGAACGCCACCTTTATTTTGTAATTTCAGCTGACCAAGGGAGTTTAAAATAAAAATATTACCTAAACAGCTTCTTCCAGTTCTGAATCCCGATTAAGATACGGGAATTACTTGACATCCTTCCGCCAGGAGCTAAGTCGATCGCAAAGAATTTCAGTGAGTATTTTTAGGGAACAATTTACGAGAGATATACCCCTGTAGTTTTCAGGTAACTTGTTATCACCTTGCTTAAACAGCATTGTTGTTACCATATCATGCCAAGCCGAGGTAATTTGCCACACTCAACAAATATGGAAGAAACTGTTTGCATTTTAAACTTGAACTCTGCTCTATATTTTAACACGGGTTTATGTTCAACAAAGGTAAATTAAAATTGAATATGAGAGGAAAGTGATCAGATAAAATTATAGTTTGTTCAATTTTTAAGTTCTCAACAATATTTATCCCTTCAATATTACAAAAAATTAGATCTGGTGTACTATTTCCTAGATGGCTAATAAACGAGAAATTTCCCACCTTGTAACTGTATGACCTACCATTAATTAAAATCACTGAATTTTGTTCCAAAAATACCAAAAAATCTCTACCTCTTTGATTGTTTTATTGTGTCTAAAGACTGGCCTATATGATAAAGTGAACAGTTTTCAAACAGCTTTTCCGGACCCACATTACAGTGGCCCAACCTACAGTTAACTCCGGGCTCCCACTACTCTCGGGCGTTCTCATATTCATTAAGTAATTTAACAAACAACAAATCTAAAGTCTGCAAAGATTTTTTTTTTAACATTGGAAAACGGTTTAAAATATAATAATCCTAAAACAGACAAATAAAAATTACAGCTTTTGACTTTGACAAAAATCCATTCTTCAGATTTATCAATTAAATTGAATGTAAATATACTTTCTTTTTTTTTCCCTCAGGGTTCTGTACCGCGACCATTCTTGATCTATTGTCCCCCCCCTGGTGCCTAAGATGAGCTAGATTATCTATAGCACCCTCTCCAGGTTTAACTCCCTGAGAAATCTCAGGATCCTGGAAGGTTCTAGGGTAGGTATTTCTTCCTCCCCTATCTGGTAACAGCCCAGACTACTAAATCTTCTTTGAATGACGGCATCACAGTCCGTGAGGAGGTGTATCGGAGTTTCCTCCGCCTCTCCACAGAATCTGCATATGCCGTCACCTACTAGGCCAAGCTTTCTCAGGTGCCCCCTGAGTCTGCAATGCCCCGTAAGGAATCCCGTAAGAATACGGATCCTATTCTTACTCAGACTGATGAAGGCTTTCGATCTTTCCTGGTTATAACCGCCCAGACAGACCTTGGCCTGCCTCAGTCCCGGGATGGTGTTCCAGAGACGAGCTCTTTTAGCCACCTCCTCCTTCTTGATTTCTTCTAGAAATACTTGGTCACTGACTCCACAAAAGGGCTCTGGCCCAATAAGAGGAGATACAGCGCCTTCCTTTGCCAGGGCGTCAGCTGCCTCATTACCATCCACGCCGACATGTCCCGGCACCCAATGCAGGGTAACTTTATTGCTCCTGCCTAGTTCATTAAGTTTGCCTAGGCAATCCCATACCATTTTAGAACTGAGTACGTAAGAGCTCAGTGCTTTAATGGCCGCCTGACTGTCGGATAGGATAACAATCTCCTGATTCCGATATCCCCGATCAAGGTTCAACTGAGCGCACCTTCCAATAGCGTAGATTTCCGCCTGGAAGATGCTAGGAAACTTGCCCATGGGTTCTGAGTGTTTGATTCTAGGCCCAAACACCCCTGCCCCGGTTCCTTCGAGGGTCTTAGACCCATCTGTGTACCACTTAATGGCATGCTTGCTAATACTGTCCAGGGGTACAAGTAAATATACTTACTTGTATTAAGAAATAATGCCAGACCATCACTTGCCCTAGCCTGGCTGAAGAAAAATGATTAATTTTACAAAATTCTACATTATTTCTATATACAGATTAATTTAATGAAGAGTTTTAATAATGATAAGAAAGGATATCCATTTAATATTTCTGGATTGAAGTATTTCGTAAATAATTCATCTAGGAGAAAGCAAAGTTAAATAAGAAGAATGTTAATCCTTAATTTCAAGGAAAATTGAATGCTGGAAAAATCATTTATGAAACCACTGGTAAATTAAGACATATTTACGGAAGACTATGTAAGTATTGTAAAAACAGTCTAGTTAAACTATACAATTAATTAAATGAAACAAGTTAAAGGCATTGGTATTGTTAGCTGGTGTAAAGTAAAAATAAAAAAAATAATAATAACAAGACAGTTTGTGTGTGCGAGCTAGGGAGCCGAAGGCTGTAGAAGATTGCAGTAGTAATATTGAACAGTGTGGAGCGCGCGGCTAATGTGATAATTATGTAAATAGAAGTGTCAATGTGGTGGTTTGGTCGCGGGGAGGGGGGAAGGGTGAGTGTTAGTTGCAGCAGCACAACCCTCTCACACTTTCTGCTACTTCTTCATCCCTTGATTTTTTTTTTTTTTTTTTTTTCACTTTAATAGCTCTTCACAATCCAACCCTCAAACGACTCGCAAATACAATCCTGTCAACCCCGGGGAGGGTAGCCCTCCTCACGCTCCCTTTCCCCAATGTTTGGTTCAATTATCATAAAACTGGTGTGTACATTTCTTTTCTGCCTTCTACCCAATCCAAAAGTATTAGAGAGATACAGAGAGAGTATGAGAGATAAAAACAGCTTTTACTATCTGTTTTACTCACACAATAGGCATCTACTTCTGGCTGAGACAACACTTGATTGATATTTTGCTTAGTTTTACTTCTGCACGCTAATATCAACTCCAATGTTCCTATTGTCATCTTTACATTATATTACCATTTTACTATTGCATTTAATGATGTATACAGATACGATACCCTCTGTCAAAAACATTATATATTCTCTTTAGTCTTCTTACAATTTATTACTGGCACAAAATTTATAGCCCAATCATATATTTTGATTAGCTCTTTTTCACTACTTCTTACTTCTAGGAGTATGGAGGAAGTATTATGATCATGTCAGATTTTCCAAATTGAGAAATTTCACCGGAAATACATGTTTTTAATTCCGCTGACTACGAAAAAAATGTTATATATATATGTTTTGTGGGTGTGTGTGTGTTTTTTTTTAACAATATATCTCAAAAGTACAGGAAGCTTGGTCGAAATCCATCTATCACAAACTCTACTCAATTGTTTTTTTGTTTTTTTTTCAGTTTTTCGCGATTATATCTATAATGGAGCTGATGAGGAGAAAAATTAGGTTCGATTAATTAGACGAGTTATGAAGACACTGTTTTAATATAGCTATACCCGACCGAGAGAAAACAGACTCTCTCTGGTACTCTCTGACTTAAGCAGCTAGAGTGGGAGAACCTGTATATAAGCCAATGAGAATCTATGTGGATATCTATCTATCTATCAGATTCAACCATACATCGCATCGTGTCATATCTCTACTCTTACCTTTTATTCTATAAAATCGTTAGTAGTCCAGTGCAGTTTATGTAAACTTATAGCTATATTATAACGGGGTCTTCATATCTCGTCTAATTAATCAAACCCAATTTCTCTCCTCATCCTTATATCGAAAACGGTTACAACGATTTTCTTTAAACTTTGTAAACTATCACATATGTACATTATGCCTATCATTTTGATTGGAAATATTTTTCCTACAAAAAGTGTGTGTTTTTTGGATTTCTAATGAAGCTTTGCTTTAAAGTACCCACTTCAGTGTATAATGTATGGTTCTGCTTTCTGTATAATATTAAGGTCTAATCTAATCTAATCTAGAAACTCCGGGTCTCCAAAAGGAGGTTTAGCACTTAGACCTCGGCTGGGTCCATTGTGCGCCCCCTAAAGACGCCTCACATCAGCCCTGTATCATTAAAAAACACCAGGGCTAAGGCGAGTGAAATGTCTGATCCCGCCTTCTGCTCCAGAATGTGGGCGCCAGATTTCAGGAATCGTCTGCGACCGTAGTGCACGCACTCTCCAAGAAGGTGAGTCCCATATTATGCAGATATTTCCTTAAAAGGCAATGTCCTGTAACCAGGGCCAGTAATTCTCCTTAGCTCCACTTTTGTACTTACGAGAAGATAGTTTGTGTGACTCTTTGAGGGGTCCTCCAGGAAAATCTTAGAGAGCATAAGCCCAGCAATATCTTTCCAATATAATGTATGTTTGCGTGTTAGCCATTTTTCAATGGCCCCATACAGGCACTTCTGTACGAGATGCCGCAGAAAGGCTCCGGGCGTTCGTGAGACGCCTTCCATCGCCAGTCTGTCGGCCTCTTCGTTACCTTGAATGCTTTTTGTGTCCCGATACCCAATCCAGCCGAAGGCTATTGTGGTTTGCTAGAGATTCTAACTGTTTTCGGCATTCTTTAACAATCCTAGACCAATATTAAGATACATTACAAGCATTGTTAGAGTATCAAATATGAAGAAATCCAGTTTGAGCCGAAGTGTTGTAATTTTATAGAATTGATTTTTGAGTTTCCTTTTTTTGACTTTTCAGTATACTTGGAATGCTAAAGGCACAGTTATAATGTATCACTTTTATTTGAAACCATTTTTCTTTCCTTTAGAATTAATTTTGTTAGGTTCAGTGGAATCTTGACGTTAAATCTAATGTAATTGACTCTGTCTTCTGGACTATAATTAAACACAGTAAGTAATAGCTGGCGTCGAAAAGGAAAGTGGACTAGCCAATTCTTAAAGGATTTGGCATCTCTGCGGCTATCTCAGCCTATCAATACACTGAAACACGTCCAAACAAGGAGAGGTAGTTGATGTGTGCAACTTCTTGGGTTTAGCTAAGCCCATAGACAAACTTTTGATTCCCTATTCCAAACACAGTCACAAATAATTACCCGTTTTGTACATCTTACACAAGATTTCATTCAGTTTTCAAACACTAACACCTCAGGGAATCACAACAGATCGTTTAGGTCTCAGTGTTTTTTTTGGCCACCACCTGTACAAACATCTAAGAAGCACTGCCTTTACTTCAACATGTATGCTAAGCAACATCTATTTCCATCTAACGTTTTATGGTTAATACAATTGATAAAAATTTAAATTTTCGAAAAAAAATCGTCAATTATACATTTTTATTAAATGTAATAAAAGACGGTCGGTCATGTGAGTGACTAACTTTTACTTTCTCTTACTCTTCCTAGTAAGCGGAAAAATTATTATAAATCATGTCAAACTTTCGAAATTGAGTTTTCAACGGAAACATATTTTAGAGATATAATACTTGTACGATAAAATTGTTTTTTATCGAATAGTCTGTATGTATGTATGTGTATGAACAAAATATTTCAAAAAATTGGAAAATGGCTGGAAGTTTCAAACAAAATCCATCAACCGAAAATGGAACATTACTGAAAGGAATTTTTTTTCAGTTTTTCTCAGTTTTCTTGAAAACAATCCCAAGATTTTCCTTTGAACTTTGTTTACTATCTGTTCACATAAATATCTATCACATTTATCTGAAACATTTCCCGGAAAAGTCTATTTATACTGGGTATGCAGGAAGCGTTATGCTTTCTTCTAATGAACTACTTCAGTACAATATATGGTTCTGCTACCTCTATAATATTAATATATATTAGAAGCATTGCTGGACTTCCAGACTTGAAAAAAAAAAAAGGTTAACCAGAAATGTGGTTTTTACAGAATAGGTTTCTTTATTTATTTTGGTGCTTTCTCCGAAACGATTTCCTCAAACTTGGAATACTCGTATTTGCACATTTATAACATTTTTCTTGTGATGATGAAATGTGTTTGGTGTAATGTTGTTATTTAGTGTAGTTTGTGTAGCACAAGTGGTTTTGTAAAGGGCTTGTGTGTATGTTTGAGATAAATATACAAGTATTAAGAAATAATCAAGAAAACACTGGTAGATTAAATTAAATATATTATCTTTAAAGATATTTAAATATTTTACAATATCACAACTATTATGTTTATAAAATCAATTATTTATCTAGATTAAGTGCAAAGCTCTTATGTTTTAACTTATGACTGGTGAAAGACAAGTATTCTGATTGAATGTCTATTTCAGACTGTCTTGAAAGAATGCCTTCTAATTGTTCGTTCAAATCTTCCCCTGTGAGAAGAAGGAGGTAGCCAAATGCTAACAAGGTCCATGAATTCTTCCTGTGACTGTACTCTTCTACCTGGGTTACCCTTTTTTCCAACTAGCTTGCATTTTTCTCATAATTTTCTTCAATTAAAATAGATATAATTTCTTGCATCCATCACAATGATTAGGAATTTGAGACATTAAAATGCAAATGTGTTTCTTCGACATCATTGGCTAGCCTATCATCCTTCTCATCATTCTCTATCTGCCTCATAATTATCATTCTCTATCTGCCTGGGTTGGTAGATTGGCACTTGTTAACCACTTTTACCAACCATTTTTACTTTTTTGAAATATTTTGTTCTCATACACATGCAAATATATACTGCAAAATATATATTTCCTTCCAGTGAAAACTCAATTTCCAAAATTTGGCACGAAACTTGATGGCAATATTTCTTCTTGCTAAGAGTAAGAAAGTAACATGAACATGAAGTAACATGATTATTATTGCTGCTAAATAACAGAGAAATATCATGGTTTTCTTTCTCTGGATCCATTATGTGAATCCTTCTTGAAACCATACATAGATTAGATTGGGGAGGACCACGTCTCATTCAACAGGACTTCCATTGGAAGGTCTATTGTGGATCCCCTGGGTTTATAGTACATCCCTCAGCTTCGCCCTTTTAATCAGGCCTAGTAAAGTTGAAAGTGGCTCCGTCATGAAGCTCGTGGCTTCGGGTGAAGCCAGTTGAAGAAATCTTGTCCTCGCCAGGCCGGCACTCTCACAAAGGATGTGTACTGGGGTTACTCGTCAGCTTTGCAGAGACGGCGCTGTCTGCAAGTAGTAAATGTTACATAAGCCTAATTGAGCCAGCAATGTCGCGTAAGTAGACCCACTATTAGCCTTATATCCCTTCGGCTATGGCTCAGTAGATCCCTGGTGAATGTAGGTAAATGTCTTTTAACAAAGTGCCTACCTGTGCCCTGGCGCAATTTCCCACCATCGCAGACGCTGGTCTTCTATTCATAAAAGCGTGAGCTCCTGAGTAACCCGCAGAATGGCTCGGGGCCTATAAAGGTATCCTCCTAGCCCTACCTCGCCAGGGCAACCGCCCTTTCGTTGCCATGGAAGCCCGCATGACCCAGCACCCAGAAGAGTGTCTGCTTGTTTCGAGCACCCACTTCGGAAGGCGAGGGCAGATAGGCAATCCCACACCAGTCTTGAGACTATTTGGTGTGAGAAAAGTGCCTTCAGAGCTGCCTAACTATCGGAGTATATGCCCACTCTTCTCCCCCCCTAACCCTCGCCTTATAATCTCCTTAGCGCAGAGTTGTAACGCCACAACTTCGGCCTGAAAGGCGTATTTCCCTAGACTGGCCTTAATCTTAACTTTAGACTTGCCCCCATAGACCCCCAACTCCGACCCCCGTCGGAGTTTTAGGCCCGTCTGTATACTACACCGAATTACCGAGCAGAGGGGGATCCCTGACCCATTTATCCCTGATCGGTATAACAATGTGGAAGTTCCTTTCAAAATAAAGCTTAGAAATCATCCTTTCGGTACTGGTCAGCCTTAATTTCTTCTATCAACCTCTGGTTAATAAAAAAACAAAACATACATATTATTATTACATAATTAGAGCAGTTAAAAAAAAGAAAAGAAGTTAAATTATCTAGAAGAAGAGATAATCTTTGGTTTCCTGGTTATTACACTTTGTTACCGAATTGAATTTTATTCTTGAGTCAACTAAGTTTTCGTAGGTAGTCCTTAAAAACCGGGATATCTTTGAAGCTTTCACGTTCGAAAACCTGCTTGAAACGGCATTACTCCAAAGTGTTGCCTTTTAGTGAAACTCTTAGTTTCAGCTATAATTGATAAAGATTTATAAGCTAATCATTTTTCTGCTGTAATTTATATTCTTATTTAATATTCATCTTTATATTTTATCGTTATTTTTTTATTATATATATATTTATTTTTTTTCTAATAAAATAATATAAAAAAAAGAAGTTATTATTATATTTTTGCATGTAATTGTATCCTATGTATAAAATATATTATAAATTATAGAACATATTTATCTCTTATCTAATATGTAGCTTATTATATAGTGTAGTATAATATAATACGAGTAGTAGCAGAGCTAAAGGGGATTCCGTGACACTGAGACATGACTAGCTAGAAATGAATTACATTTTGTAGATAACATGTAAGATGGTTGGAGGAGGGGAGCAAGGTATTGCTGGCCTGTAACATGGTGAAAGGGGTAGCTTGTGCGTCTACAATGGCCGAGAGGGCGGAGCATGATGTAAGTTTCAGATAATACGATACTTCACCATTCCACACATTAGACACGTCCAACTACATTGTACATACAAACACACACACGCATATACATACACTGCTGTCTATATAAACTCCATTATTAATATAAAATATTCAAACATATTTATCAATATTTTATATAGAGATATAAATTTAAAATACATAAAAAAAAAAATATAAGATGATTAAAAACAAGAATTACAACAAAATTTGTGGTTGATAAAAATGTACGGTGAGGCAGATAATAAGAAATTATTTGTTACTTGTAACTTAACAATGGAGTAGTACATTCATTGTCCACTAGATTTCATTTAGTTATAAATTATAACATCAAACCAAGTCGCAATGGTTATTAATTAACAAGCGGTTAAGAGCTGTCTTGCATGACTTATAATATATAAACTATTTAATTTTAAAATTAGGTACACCTTTTAATTTTATCATGATTGCTAAGCAAATCTTATTGCTACGTATTTCCTCTCAAATGATTGCAAAATAAAATCTGGTGTTAAATGTTCACACAAATTCCTGGCTTACTGCTGTTTGTTTATAAATACAATTATTATAATAAAACAAATTTTGCATATTTACCCTAAAATGCAAGTACCAACCCATGAAGCAGGTAGGGGAGTGAAAAAGTATGGAACCAACCATAAAATTTCACTTTAGTTTTGCGGTAAAATTTATTTTTCACTTTAGTTTAAACGCCTAAAATTTCGCGAAACTATCTAGAATCAATTTTCCCTTTTTTGGTTAAAAATATTGCAAGTACATAAAAAGTGATAGGTATATATTTCTCTGTGCAGTTAGCATTCCAAGTTCAAAGGAAATAGTTGTATTTAACCTTTTGTTGACGTAAGTACCTTTAAGGAGAAAAAAAAATCGATTCTTCAATCGATCGATTTTATTCAATCGATTTTTTAAAATTCGGATTTTGGAAACACTTAATCATATTACACAGATGATAGGATCATAATATATAGCGAAATGGCGCTCTAAAGGACTTAACCTAACCTCAACCTTAACTCTAAACCTCTCATAAAAATTAGAGTGTTCTAAAACCTCACGCTTGATTTAGATGATTTGGGAAATTGTTAGTGATGCGAAATGAGGATATACTTATCTAAAATTATAATTTTATATTTGGCGATGCTGTGTGAGGAGAAAGAGTACATTGGAGAGAGGGAGAGAGCGGTGAACGGTGTTGATTATTTAGAATGTAGCGTTGATGAGTGCTAAAATTCTCGCATACTCTAACGACCGTTCAAATAAATTTGATAACTTGCAGAGAATTCTCAGGGCCTGCAATAAGGTTTCCTTGACAAACAGCTGATCGAAGACTGTTGATTAATTCTTGGAAGCTATTTGTAACTATTGGTGAGGAGAAATGTGTAAATTACTCAATAATCATCATACTAAAGTCATGAAATTGCAGACAATTTCCTGTTTCCTCGAATGCTCGCAAGGGGTATCTGTTGCAGGCAGTTATTGGGGAGTAGCTACCTACGAGTAGCTCAGTAGTCCATGCACTTCGTCAGATCACTACACAATACAATTAAGCTACGTAGACTCTACATTTTACAGATAAGGACAAACACAGTACATAAACTAAGGTCTCCGTTCCTAGTTAATTGCCGAATCTAGCATGCTGCCCTTAGATTTTCTCTTCCTAGGAGCTTCTAGAAATCACTGTCCGGTGATGGACAGTGTTGTCTGTAGCTAAAGAACGCTGCTTGATGCCGGCTGGGCACTGGAGAAGTCTCCAGGGGGCACAATAGATCTTTCAGGTCACAGTGCAATAATCCCATACAACAGTCTACATCTACTTCATTATAACTGCTTGCTCCAAAATTTACCGAGCCGTAAATCTTTTTTCTTTTTGTAACTTTTGTGATAACTTGGCGTAGCTCTAAGTGGATGCCGGATATTTGTTGGTTGTAACGTATCGTAGAATGGTGTGCCAGAGGGAGGGTTAATGCGTAAGAAAAGAGCAACGCTGAAAAGCTGAAACCGGCAATATGAAGCTGCTTATTGTGGTGAATTTCCACAACCGAGGAGATTTATTCCATTTTACTAACTATACAATTTTAAAACACTGGTTTGAAAACAATTTCACTGGTTAGATGAGGCTAGGCTTATCTCTGAACTGTTATTTCAGTATAATGAAATAATCAATACAGCATAAAAGCCAACATATTATTCTTAGCATACAATAGAAAATATTTTGTGAAAGAATTATTTTATAAAAGTATTTTTGTGCAACATAAGAATGTTTACTTTCTCATACTCCTAGTAAAGAGGAAGTATTGCGATTCGTTCACATTTTTAAAATTTAGTTTTCACTCGTTCTCTTTTAGAGGTCCCTTGAGTATGAAAAAATGTTTTCACCAAATGGCGTGTCGGTGTGAACAAAATATTTTCAAAAACAAAGCAAAAAAAAATTGGAACTCAAACTTGATAAGTACCGCTTAAGTGCCATCACCGCATATGTCACGATGGTTTCAGGCAAAATTCATCAATCGAAAGTGCGACTTAACTGAACGTTTTTTTTTTTGCACTTTAACACGATTTTTTCCGAAAACGGCTCCAACGATTATCTTTAATCTTCGCACACTAATCTGGATACATAAATAACTATCACTTTTTTATTTTTAACATTTTTGGGGAAAAGTGGATTTTTTATTGATTCCGAGGGAACATTAACGTTAAGCTTTCCTCTAATGCACCATTTTAGTAATGGTGATATATGATTTTATCACTTATGTAGATTAGATTAGATAGACAGAAGGGAAGGGCGGGTCTCATACCACTGCCACCTACAATAAGTGGTCTATTGTGGATCCCCTAAAATTATAGCATATCCTTCAGCTTCGCCCTCTTAATCAGAAAAGCTGAGAGTGGCTCTGTCATGCAGCTCGTGGCTTCGGGATTGCTTGTCACTTACACTTCGGGATTGCACACTTACAAAGGATTTCCTTCTCGAGCCTGCAGAATCAGTATAACGCGTTATCTGCAAGTAGTAATTGGTGCATGTCCCTATTCAGCCTACAATACCCTGCTAATAGACCCATTCCCTTCGGCTATGGCCCAGTAGGTTCCTGGTAAATGTCTCTTAATGAAGAATTTAGCCAGCCTCTGCCTTCGTGTTCTCTCCCACCATTGCAGACGCTGTTCTTCTATACACAGCCTTTCATAGAAGTTGGAATTAGGCTCCTGGATAACCCGCATAAAGGTTCGGGGTCTATAAAGCTATCCTTCGAACCCTCGCCCGCTAGGGCATCCGCCTTCTGTTTGCCCAGGAATCCTTCATGTCCCGGCACCCAGGGGAGTGTCAGCTTATTCCGAACACCAACCTCGGTTAGGACTGTTCGGCTGTCCCACACCAATCATGAGACTATTTGGAGAGAAGAATGTGCCTTCAAGGCTGCCTGTGTCCATCGGTATATTAAAAGGTATATGGCCACTTTCGTACCCTCCAGCCCTTGCCTTATAATCTTCTTAGCGCAGAGTTGTAACGCCACTAATTCGGCCTGAAAAGACCGTGGCGTACTTCCCCTTAATCTTAACTTTAGGCCCCATAGTCTCCAGCTCCGATCCCAGTCTGTTACCAGACCGAGTTATCGAGCAGAGGGCTCTGCCAATCACCTCTGTTCAGTATGACAATCTGGAAGTTTCTTTCAAAATAAAACCTAGAAACCATCCTGACATTAGGGCATACCAAGAAAATGGTCAGCCTTAATTTTCTCGATCAACCTCTGGTTACTACGATCATGCCTAATGGTCATATGTTAGGGGTGGTGGCCACTATCTCACTTACGAAATACGTATTAATATACATTAGAAGCCTTGATAGAATTCCAAATTTGAAGAAAATCGAATTTTCTTGAAACCGGTTGCAATGGATTTTCTTAAAACTTGACACGCTCAATACATATTTACAATTCTATAACTTTCATTTGTAAGATTTTTTTTTTTGAAAAACTGATTCTGTATGGCTTCTGGGGACCTGTCAATTAGTTTAAAATAACCACTTGCCACTACTACAAGCTTTAGTTGTGACTCCTATACTAATTATTACACTCAGGTTTATATTATAACCCAGAGAAAATCGTATGAGTGTTTCATATCAGATTTTAAATGAATATTCTAAATGTTAGCGTTTAAATAATTTTAAATCATTAAACATTTTAAGAGAAAATTATTTATTTTATATCTATATATATATATATATACATATATGCACCAAACAAGTTTTCATCTTTGTGGTAATACATTTTCAAAATTAAAGTAGTTAATTAATAACGATGACAAATCGAATCATTCTTTTTAGATTTAATTGATTTATTAAGAGAATGAAATAGATCTGGTAGAGAGGATATTTTCAGTGGTGAACCAGTCTGGCCGAACGTATATTGCTTTCCTTTTTTTTCCTTCTTAATTGTCCATTTGGATGATAACACCGGAAAGAAAGAGGAGCACCAGCAGATGGAAAGACATCTGTACTAATACTAACAGTTACAAGTACTACGCTGAGAAGACGTGTATTTCTTGTAGCTAATGTGGTAACAGCATTAGTGGGTCCACTCACCCGCCCCGCCACTCGCTAAGACTCTAATCGGGCGCCAATGATATATTTAAATATAAAGATCTACAGACTTACAGACCGACAGTATTATAATAATATAAGATTGAAAACATAATATACAAATAAAATAAAAAAATATAAAGAGATAGTGTGTGTGTGTGTCAGAGAGAGAGAGAGAGAGAGAGAGAGAGTGAGTGAGAAGGCATACACACTCACAAAAATCCAAACAAGGTACTCGTTAAGATAACACAGGTTTTCCATTATTACAAGAAGAAGAGAGAACAACAAACTATGAGGACTGACATTATTTTTAATTACTTACTTCTTTTTAAAATGGCGCCGCTCTAGAGTCTTTTTACTTCTTCTTCTTCTGTATCTTGTTATATACAGTTAATTAGTGATATTTATGATTTTGCTTCTTTACTTTTTATAAATTGTTTTACAATAGTTCAAATAAATAAAATTATAATGCTTTCTAACATTTATTTTTTTTTTTTAATCAGGGGAATGGTCGACGAAAACTAATCATGTTCGAACCGTTCCCGAACAACTAAAATGGTCGTTTATATTCTCGTAAGTTGATTAAAAGCCCAAGTATGTTCAATTAATTGATGTTGTGGAACGCTAAAAAAAACAACACAAACTTCCTCTCATTGCAATTCTAACAACTCTAATTAAACAACCTTTTTCATCAAACATGGTAGTTTTACAGTTGTTTACTCTAGCCGCCTCTTGATCTCATTAATCTGAGAAATCGTAAATTATTCAGAAATGGTAGTATCAGAGTTAAGACTAATCAAGCAGCTCCCGGATAAAAACTAACAATATACTTACGAATTTATAAAGTAATGAGAGAAGAATTTATAGCGAGTAGAGTGAACGAGCGTAGAGTAATGATTGTTGGTAATGTGTCGAATGTAGAGCATTAGCTGTTGTGAGTCGCTTGTTAAACAGTAGAATGTGGCTAGTTAGAATTTTTGCTTGTTTTAAAGCTAGATTAGCGAATGTAGCTAATTTGTTGACCCTTTCAGGTTTGCACTAACTCGTCTGAGTTGATCTGGTGACTGATTTTTACTTCTTTTTTTTTTAATTTAAATTTAAGGCGCGCTAACATCTAAAGGTCATTGGCGCCCGGAGCCTTCTCAGTGCACTGCCGGCCTCTGGACAGTGTTCTCTCGTTACAGACAACATTGTCCATCACCGGACGGTGAGCTGTAGAGGCTTGTAGGAAGAGAAAATCTAAGGGCAGCACAGCTTGACTCGAACCCGGGACCTCGGCGTAGGAGTCCATATGCTAACCACTGAGCTAATCCCATCCCTGGCCTTACTCTTTATTATTTGATGATTGAACAATGCGCTTGATTGTTAGGTTTACCGACCGCTTTGAAAGTTCTTAGATAGTCGGTTTTTATTCAGTTTTTTAAAGCCGATTCGCTAATATTTTGTAGTAGCGATAACGGGGTAGGTAGTGAGCGCTGGAAGTTCAAAAGTACCGTGTCCTGCGGCTGTAGTTGCTAATTGAACCATGGAGTCCAGCTTTTGTCTGGCGAATTTGATGATGGCTGTTTTTCCATTTATTTCTCATTTAAAATTACATTCTTTGTAACGGATGACTATTTCACCACTCTCCAAGAACAAACAAAGTCCAACTTGCCTAAAGAAAAGTAGAGATAATGTTCATAGCTTTCAAAAGGCAAGAAATTCGCGCAAAACTCAAACCATTAAATAATATTTTGTACTTTCGGTTGGCGAATTTTAACTGAAAATCTGCCCGCTACTAATGAGTGTTTATTTTTAAGTAATATCTCAAAATATTGTTGAAACGCTACACAAACTTATACACACATACACACATATATAGAGAATGGGAGAAGTAATGGGAAAATGAAGGAAAGTAAGGAAAAGAAACCACCATTCTTTAAAAACACATTTTTTACATTCCCTTTACTCCTACTGAAAGAGGAAGTATTGCAATCAAGTCAAATTTTCGAAATTCAGTTTTCACAGAAAAGCGCATGCTCTTCTGTGTGTTTGAGAAGATTACTCGACAGAAAGGAAGTTCGAAGTAATTTCAAACTTTAAGTTCCGTTTTAGTATCTCTCTGGGATTGAATCATATTCTCGAAGTTGAAAGCGGAGTTATTGAAAGCGCTAAACATTTATTGCACGACTATGAACTTTATTTAAAATAAAATTGAAGGTCTGGAGCGAACTATGAGCTTTCGCTCCTCCCCCCTCAAATTTAGTCCATTTCAATAAATTTTGTAAGCTCCCCCAACATGTTTCCCAAAACATTCAGAGGATTAAAATTTTACACTCAGTAGTGATTTCGAGTTTGAAAAATAAGGAAATTGGAAATGGTCTCTTTTCTTCCAAAAAAAACAATTTATTATATAAGAAAAGATCGGCGACCTAAAGCAAGGAGAGAGAGACGACCTGAGACTCCTTAACGACTAAGGCAGAGAGCAGACTGAAGTTAAAATGGCTTAGTGGAGGCCTACACCCAGAATAGGCCTAGCAATCTATGTACCGCTGAAACGAGTGCAACGGATCTAATAATCTATTCTTATTATTACAAAATATGAGTTGATAAAAATGTGTTTAGAAAATTTCAAGATCAGGGCTTATTATTTTTAATCCCCTACAAATCGCTGTCTGCTAAATGCAGATATCATCCTTTGATGTTATCTCAATCACCGTAATTTATTCAAAGTTGTGTGCACACTTCTTCCCTCTAGCGCTCAGTTTGTTTAATCTGATTGATTGAAGATCGACTGATTGATAATCACTCAATTGAACCCCAACCATTCTGTTGCATTCCTCTTTAGTCATCATAATAAACCTCCACCACTTTGCTTCATCAGTTTCCAATCTTCAACTATTTATTTGACTATTCTTGATAATTCTGACCAAAATGTGGCTGTAGTGTAGTGGCGTCACATAAAGATAAGATCCGCTAGACTACTGCTTGACGATATTCAATATTTGTCTTATCCGACGGTGTCCGGTGCGTTGCAGACCACGCCAACTGCTGTTATGGAGACTTTGTTGGAAATCCCACCGCTCTTTGTGGAGCTGGAAAAATTGACAATGAAAGCCTGTTATAGAATTAAAGAGGCATGTTTTTGACAGGGAAAGCGATGTGGCCATTTTAGCAATGAGGCCATTCATCGCTAGATGCTTTTAACGGTACCTATTACAACTTTTCCTTCTGTAAGGCTATGTCCACACTGGTGCAACTTTCCTTTCAACAGAGCATGCGTGGTAGCGCACGGTGTGATGAATGAAAGGCATGCGTTATTGCATGCCTCATTGAAGACGAGTAGGCATTTGTTTTTATAACGCAAGCAATAGCGCACGTGAATCCAACTAGTTGGATTTTCGTTCAACATTCTATGCGTCTTTTTAATCTCGCTACGTGTTGTGTTTACATTTTTATAGGTTATGTTTATATAATTAATTTCAAATATTATTTAATTATTGTTATAATAATAATTTTATTATTAAACTGATAGTAATTAAACTATTATTATTAATTAATAATATCTCCGACATGTCTGCAAATGAAGAGACACTTGATTTCATCGAGGATTACCGCCAAAAAACAGTTTTATGGAACATAAATTCAAAATTATATACAAACAAAAGTGCGAGAAGTGATGCCCTGCGTTTCTTGGCACAAAAGTATAGATAATATGGACGTTGTTGGGAGTGAAAAAGAAAATCAAAAGCCCACGTTTTCAAATCAGAAACAGATAACCTGCACAAATAGCTAATGTCGCTTCTGAATCCATCGATAAAATGCACACTAAACAGATGATTAAGTGTGGACAACAAATTGAATGCGTCAAGAGGCATGCGCGAAAGGCATGCGTGACGCATGTTGAAATGGAAAGAGGAAGCGCAAGTTGAAAGGGAAAGGGAAAAGGAAAGCGCACCAGTGTGGACATAGCCTAAGAGTGTTGAAGACTCTTATTTTGATCATTCTTCACATAATCAGCTTACCTTCTAGGAAGATTAGTTAAGATTGAGTCCGTCTGATGTAATACTTGGTGTTATATGGACGGTTCCAGAATGGATGATAGGTTTGTAGCTGCGCTCTATTTTGAGACATTTTGAGCTACGGAATATTTTGTAATAATTCTATTTAGAAAAACTGTAATTGAAATTGAAAAGGAGTCCAGCTTGTCCACTGAAATGAATGGACGGATTTGTTGTAATGGTTAAGAGCATGGACTTGTAAGTGGGAGATCCCCTGCTCCCACTGCTAAATTAATATTAGTTAAAAAAATGTTAGATATTAAAACATGTGCTTCCGCCTGCGTCCACGTTACCTAATTTAATAGTTGGGCGTTAAGCGCGCCTAAAAAAATAAGGCATTAACATGAAACAGGTGTACAGATCTTACGTTAAAAAAATACTTTTTAGATTATAAAGGAAGGTATCTCAAAATATGTAAAACTGAAATTTGAAAATGTTGAATGGTAGCAATATTTACTCTATGAGAGTTAAGATTAATTAGAACTGAATGGAACACTGGATGAATCATTGGAACTGTGAAAAATGTAGTCTGGATTCGAATATACTTGATACACTACATGTAGAAGAACCCAATCGATGAAAGCGTAATAGAGGAATAGATTATTGAAAACTCCTCGAAGGCAGGCAACTAAATAAGTGGAAGACTCAGCTATGGTAACTGGAATTGATTAATTAATTAACAAGAGATTTAAATTTTACGTCCTTGAAAGCAATTAATACAAAATTGAAATATTCTATTTAGGTAAACTGTAATTGAAATTGAAAAAGAGTCCAACTTGGACACTCTTTTCTTTCAATTTGCTATTTAAAACACATGAAATTAGTTTTTAGAAAATAATAAGTAAATGAAATATTTATAATTAAATAAATGTTTATAATTAAATAATAAAATTTATTATGTATGTATGTTTGTAAACCCGACTAAAAACGAATTATTCTTTGTAAGTAGATTTCTTTCAGCAAAATGTGGGAGTGTATTGGATGTTATGGCAAGTAGTGGAGATGGAACTTTGGTGGTTGATAAAATTCACATACACACTTATACACAAACACTGATCTGGTTTTACCCAGACAGGGTGTAGTAGAGTATTGAGAAGGGCCAGTAGTGGTGGCCCAAGCATATTGGCTTGTGTAGGCTACTAAGGTGTAATGTGGCGACTTAAGAAGCCTCGCACCGGTAACATATTGGTAGACACTATCCCTCCAGAAGAGGAGACCGATCAGCTACCTCAATATAATGTTACCAACCACGGCCCTTTTATATATATATATATATATACCCCGTCTTACACACACACACATACAAACATACCCAAAACTTGTACAGACGGCCACGGATTTTCCCTTCTTCTCATGTATTATTTATCTAACCTCCTCACTTCTTCAGATTTTCGATAAACCTTGTCTTCTGTCCGGCCGACTATAAAACTAACTATTCTTCATTTTCTGTATACAATGAAAATGTGTATGTTAAACAATCATAGAAATTGTTGATATTTTCCTTTCCCCTTCTTTATAAAGAAACATTTATTCATCTCAATTTTTATGCTTTTTTTCTTGTTTTTTTTTTTTCTTTTATGCTTTTTATTCCATTTATATCTGTTTTGTAATAATTTCTGATCAAGATTTAGTGTCATGGCGATCTTGATGTTGAATAATCTAGCCTTTGTTTGTTCAATACAAATAAGTTTATTTGGCTTTTACATGCGCAAATAATGCAGCTGTTACCCTTTATCGGTTTTACTATATACACACCTTATTGTCAGTGAAAAATATATTATAAATAACATAAAAGGGAAGGGATTAGCTTAGGGGCAGTGAGCTGGACTGCAACGCGGAAGTCCAAGGATTCGAGTCCAGCAATGCTGTCCTTAGATTTTCTCTTCTTACCTGCATGGACAGCTCTGTAACTTCCACAGATTTATAGAGATTAGATTAATTATTATAGGGAATTATGGAACTGCGACCTGAAAGATGTATTGTGCTTCCGGAGCCTTCTCAGTGCAATGCCGGCCTCCGAACAGTGTTCTCTAGCTACAGAAGCACTGCCCATCACCGCTCAGTGAGCTGTAGAGGCTGTTAGAAGAGAAAACCTAATGGTAGCATGCTGGATTCGAACTCGGGTCCTCCGCGTTGCTAGTCCAGCGCGGAGCTACCACTGAGCTAATCCCATCCTTCTCTCTTAGCATACGCCAATTGACTACGGACGGAACCCTAGTTTGTGTATTGTGTTTGTCCTTGTCTGTAAAGGATAGAATGTATGTAGTTTAAGTGTGCTGTGTACTGTTCTGACACGTACTACTGAGCTATAGAAATCCGTGGAGTCGCTACTCCTAGTAACTGCATGCAACAGATACCCCTTGCGAGCACTACGATCTAGAACCTTGAGAACATTATCCGGTGGATGGTAGTGTTTTGAGTAGGCTCTGGGCACCAAATGACCATAGATGTTAACTTCCTTAAATTAAAAATATATGTTATATATTAATATAAAATAGACAAACATAAATGGAATAAGATATTAATTGTATCAGAGACACTGTCACATCTGTCGTCACACTGTCTGAAAAACGCTTCCTAAAGAACGGCGAACGCCCGTTGACCACAAAATGAAGCAGGCTACCACGGAAAATGTCTTTGATGCTTTCCAGCTCTGCGGAACCAACCACCACAACAACAGATATTAATTGAATAGACTAATAAAATATTAAAAGTAGAAGAGTAATTGAGGCATGAGCAACGAGCCGAAGCAAGTAGTTAATTAGAAATCTGTTGTGAAACACTAACACTACATTTTATTACTGCAGTCGATACAATTATAAAATTCACAATTTTTTTTTTTAAAGTGCATATTTTCGATGTGGTTGGTGTCACAGAGTTGATAATCAAGTTAACAAATTTGCTCTGACGATGGTTGAAAATCCGAAACCAGTCAGGCAAGCTACGGCTGTCAAAATACCAGAAGGTAAGGAATGTTAAGAAAAATAAGACATCTCAACACCTCCAACCGACCCATGGTCTATGATGAAAAGAACACAATTCAGATGGAAGTATTTTGGGTTAAAATTTGATTGGTTCCCATTCCTGAAAATCAATATTTATGTTCCGTTTCAAAATCTGTGTTCTATCAAAGGGAATAAGATAGGAATAAAAAAGAATAGGCGAGGTTCGCGAAATATGCCAGAGAAACATATTCTGTAGTAATCTTTTACAGCATCCTGGACGGGAGAAGGCCTATTCCATACCCAGTACTACAGAGAGATACGCACTTCTAATTGGTCTTCAAACACCAACCAGATTGTTGATGCAGCCTGTCTGCAGCGCGGTTTAAAAACAATAACAATAATGTCAATAGCGAACACAAGATTTAGCCAAAATCGTTTCCCTGTTAACGATTTTATATTATTTTATGATCACAAAAGCGCAGTGGACAAGCAAGAAGGGGGATACTGAGCAGTGGATAAAGACAAAAGGGATTATTAGCGATGCAGGCGGGAACTGGTGGGAATAGCCTGTGGGACAACATTATATTATGAGATAGTGCAAGGTAGGTATAGAGCAAGAGAGAAAGATCAAGTGAGAGGGAGCGAGAGAGAGAGAGACAGTGAGACAGTTAAATAGTGCGAGAGGGAAGTTGATATAGAGACTGTATGCCACTAGATAGCGGTCGAGATCAGCCAGGTCATTGTCTGTACAGCTTTATCTGCTGGCCAACACGCCCCTCTTGTAGTTAACACCGCTATTTGTCAACCTACCGACTGCCCTTGTTACGCTTCCAACGCCAAATAATCTCAACTAAATCCTATCCATTTCTCATTTACCATACTCTGGTTCCTTATTGAATAACAATAATTACAACCCTCTATAAATAAATAGTATGCTCCGTCAAATTTAATTATTTATTATACAAAAATGCCATTCTAAAAAACAATGCGTATATACAGGGTGTCCCAAGGTGTATGGATAACGACTTTTTCTCGGAAACTAAGATAGCTAGAAGAAAAACTAAAAAATACGTGTCCCCCGTAGTTTTTTGTTAGAAAATCAAATTTAATTTGCAAATTTGTTTTGGTGCTTCCAGAAGCGAACTCTATTTTTTTGTAAGAAAAATTTACTTGAACGGTTTTTTTCTGTGAGTGATATTTTACAAGTTAAGAATGAAAACATGATTCTTATAAGAAATTTCAAAATGATATTATAACGGTTTTAATACTATTTTATTATAAATTTTACTCCTCATTAATTACAGATCTTGCTCGAACTGGCCCCCACCAGTAGAGATGCATACACATGCTTTTTCCCTGCCAATTGTACCTTACGACTAAAGAAATACATCTCTAATGGTGGAGGCCAGTTCGAGCAAGATCTGTAATTAATGAGGAGTAAAATTTATAATAAAATAGTACTTTTCTTCTTATTCAATCCAAAAAACCGTTATAATATCATTTTGAAATTTCTTATAGGAATCATGTTTTCCATTCATAACTTGTAAAATATCGCTCAAAGAAAAAAACCGTTCAAGTAAATTTTTCTTACAAAATATAGAGGAATCTATTTCTTAAATAAAAACCACACCTCCCCATTTGAAAAAATGAAGTTGGTGCCTGTATCTCGGTTCTGGAAGCACCAAAACAAATTTGTAAATTAAATTTGGTTTTCTAACAAAAACCTACGGGGACACTTATTTTTTAGTTTTTTTTCTAGCTATCTTAGTTTCCGAGAAAAAGTCGTTATTAATATACCTTGGGACACCCTGTATATATATATTTCGAACTGCTGAAAGATGAAGTATTACGAACGTTTCAAATTATCTTAATTAAATTTTCCTAGGGAAAAAACGTTTTGAGGCTCTGTGATTAGAAAAAAATATTTTCAGTGATTGGTCTTATTTCCTAGCGTTCGCACTGACTGAAATTGATAATGTGGAGTCCCAGTGCTTCTATGGTGAATTTCCCCAACAGAGCATTTATTCCATTACAGAATTTTTAAAAATAAAATTAATATTTGGATATGGACTATTTAAATTAGGATTTGTTTAAGTTAAAAGATTTAATGTGTACTCCAGCTCTACCAACAGCAAAACTCAAAAATGCACTGAGTTTCAAGATGAGATTGAACAAATATAATATTGTTCTATAAAATAATCTTTTATTGATCTTTCCTTGTAGCTGTAGATCTAATTTAAATTAGTCAAATCTAAGGAAAATTATCTGCAAATCCATTATGCTAAACTTTCTTTGTGAAAGCGATCATTATTCAGTGAAACATAATATATTGAGTTCAAAAGAGATACGACAATTTTATAATCAATACGATTATTTATTGATGTGGGAAACGGAAGTCAATTATAAAGAAAAGTGTGTTAAAGACTGTGACAATAATGTTGTAAAAATAAATTAAGAGATGCATCACACACATACACACACACCTGCTAGCAATGTTGACAATGATCAAGAAATAATACAGGTAGTCCTCCACAAATAGAAATGTTTGCGTTTACTGCTGTCATAAAGTGAAATCAATAGAAGTATTATTATTTGGACTATAATAAATGGCAGATGTTTTTCAATTTTATTACCTACATTTTTATGGCTTTGTAAAAATGCAAATTCTTATTTTTTTTTTGTTTCATTTAATAGACTGTTAGTATCAATAAGTTATAAATATCTTCATAAATCTCTTTTTATTTTTAATGTCTATTTAAAGCTTATGAGGGTCCCATAACACAAAAGAAGATCTTCTTCTAGAGGAAATAGGGAATAAGGGAAGTCTTGTTTTGTTTATATAATTTGATCAACTTAATTTTCAATTAACTTCAGGATTATCTAGCCAATGGCTATCTCAAACTGACATTCTTGAACTACTTCACGCATATTTTTATGAAATAACATTCAGAAGAGCATATTTATTACTTTCTCTTACTCCTAGAAAAGTGTCAAATTTTCGATATTCAGTTTTCACCGGAAATATGCGTTTTGAGGTCTCCTGAGTCCAAAAAAGTGGTTTTTAGTAAATGGTCTGTGTGTATGTATGTGAACAGCATAGCTGAAAAACTTGATATTCATCAAATAATAAACTTCTGGTATCAACAGCACGTTACCTGTCAAAATTCCTCAACCGGAAATACCACATTAGTGAATGTTTTTTTCTTTTCACTTTTTTTTTTTGCGAATTTTTCGAAAATTGCTCCAACGATTTTCTTCAAACTTGTTATATCAACTACACATACAAAGGTGGAAAATTTTTATATCAAATATTTCTCTGGGAAAATGCATGTAAGGGCACTTTTGGTGGAAGGGTAGTGTTAGGTTTTCCTCTAAAATCCTATTTCAGTTTATTACATAATTTTATCATGTAAATAATATTAATTAGAATTAAATATGTTGTTGAAAATCAGGTGACCGGAAGTAAGCTTTTATTGAATAGTTTTTTTCAGTTTTCGCGATTTTCTCCCCATAAACATCGACGAATTTCATTAAATTGGTGTACTAACTACAAAAAAAAAAAAATTGTCTATTATAATTTTGAAAACTGGAGTCAGAGAAAGTTGTATGAACGTTTCACACCAGATTTGCCAACTCCTCTTGTTGCTTGGTGTAAATGGGTCATCCTTGTCAAATACATGAATCTTAGTTTTCCCCGGAAATACATGATCCCCTGAGTATGAAAAAAGTAGTTGATGTGGTTGGTTCCGCACAGCTGGAAAGCATCAGAGATATTTTCCGTGATCGTTTGCTTCATTTGGAATGTGGCATTATTTCTTTGAAGAAAATAATTTTTGATTTCATTTAGTTTAAATGATACCGTCGTCAATACGACGGGCTTTCTTATAATTACGCCCTTTCAAAATCGCTCGTGCCACGCTAAAACACACATACATCTATCACTCAACCAACTACATCACACTAACACTACATCACATACAACTGGTTTCGGTTATGCTCACATCGCAGAGAGCATTTTTCGTATTTAAAACGTAGTCTTAAGCCCATACATGAATCTGACGGTTAGGAATGCTTGAAACTAATCGAATAAACCGTAAAAATAGGGCAGTGTAATGACATGGAAAGTCATACCAATGTCAAAATGGTTCCAGCCAGCTGCTATCTTAACAAAGGATGGCAATAATAAAAGAGCAATTTATAACCAGCGACCTAGCAGGCCGCCGTCTTCAAGACAATGCCGGCCAAACAACAACAAAGCCCTTTTCAATACTTTACATCAAAGCAAGCACCGATAAGTTTGGCCACTGACCTAAATAAGGTCAGCAAACTACAAAGGTTGCAAAGGTCGCACACTAGGACAAATGTCTTGTTGTGAATGTGCCCAACACCGATATATAAACTCTATCATATACAACGAGAGGAGCATTATATCTTATACGACGATACGAGCACGTCCATATACACGAGCAGCAGGTTTACGCGACTATACACAGTTTTAAACTTATTATCTTTTAGTAGTGCATCTTAGTTCGTTATTTTATCAGTCTAATTATTAGTTAATTATCTTCTATTTATTCCTAAGTATTTTGTTGTAATTAGTTACCATACAGTTTATTTTTATAAAATCCGTATTAATAATTCGAGCACTAACTTCCAAAATCTCTCAACTAAATTCCGCCCTCTTCAAGACATCTACTACATCAGGAATTACATCAAATGATTCCATTACACTATCACGGAAAATATCTCTGATGATATGAAAAAAGTAAATTTTTAGGTATTATTGTATGTCTGTGTGTGTGTGTGTGTGTGTGTGTGTGTTAGTGAGAACAAAATATATAGAAAGCAAAAATTCGCAATATGTTCAATTTTAAAATTATGTTTTGATTCACCCACCGCTTCTGACACTAAGTTTTCGTCAAAAATCCATTAACTGAAATTATGATTTTATTGAATTTTTTCGTTTTTGTTTTCAGCTGTCGTTCATCAGAAACTATGTTGAAATTTTTTGGCGGGTAAAAAAACCACTTTTGTGGAATTATTTACTAGAGTAATATTTTTGGTAGTACTATCTACAAAATGATTAAAGTTCTGGTAAAGTGTTCTCATAAAGTTCTGGTAAAGTTGATGTTAAGGTTCTTAATTTTAGTGATATAATCCAGTAAAATAGTATTTTTAGTGATTATATCTGGTAAAGTGGCATGTAAAATCTAGTAAAGGTATATTTTTTGGCGTTAATACTCAGTAAAGTGTTAAATCAAATCTTTAGTTTGAGATTTCCTTCAGTAATAAGAAAATAGAATATCAAATTTTAATTAAGTTTAGGGCTTTTGCGACTTTTCTTCTATACAACTAAAATGGTATTTTCACCAACAGGAGACCTAAAAATTTCAATATGCCTTTATTAATATCGAAGTTTTATCGCGGGTTTGTAAATAAAATTAAAGAAGGAAATGAGGAAATGACAATTTTTAATTAGAATATCAGTTTTGTGATATGTTCGCAAAAAAAAATAAATAAAAAAGGAAATAAGCTATTTAGAGTTTTTCGAAAGTTAGCATAATTTTAAATAAAGCAATTTTTGAAATAAATACTAAGTTCTATCAAAAAATATCATCAGTGAGACAAAAATTTAAATTTTGGCTTCTAGAGTGAAATATATGGAAATAGAGTTTGACGCAAAACATTTGAAATTGAAATCTAAAATTTTTCGTTTGCTTCTTTTAGGAGAGCTTGTGTGCTACAACCTGAAAGATCTATTTTATGCCCCTGGAACCTACTTAGTGTGCTGCCGGACGACGGGCAATGTTCTCTCATTACAGACAACACTGCCCAACACCGAGCAGTGAGCTGTAGACGCACCTAGGAAGAGAAAATCTAAAAAGCAACATTGCTGGATTCGAACGCGGGATCTCCCCGTGGGAGTCCAGCGCACTAATCTCCTCCCTTACATATCATCATTACTTATATGTTTTCTGCAACGATTTTTTTTTTTTTATTGCTAACATTTATTATTTTTTCTTGAATAAACAACCGTTGCAATATTATTATTATTATTATTATTATTATTATTATTATTATTATACTAAGTCAAATCATATTGGAAACTTGTGAAATACACTACTTATAAATAAGTACTGCACTATTTACTGTTTGGCGTATTATGAAATTTTGTATAGTAACAGACGGTGTAAACTATTGGTTTAAGTTAGAATGTCAATTTAGTTAATGTGATGATTGTAAGTCTATTTAGTATATATATAGAGAGAGAGTAGTAAATGTGATTAGTAAGCAATGTGATGTGATATTGCCTAATGTATTAGGCCATACTGTGACCACAAGTAGCTCTCCCGCACATTAACCACTCACAGATCTCTTACCGTCATCATCACTATATCACCACACACACAAACACACAAAACCAGCCACACACTGTTTTCCCCAACTGTTAACTCACTTAACTTCACTTGATTAACTCTAAATTGGGGTAAAATCCAAATAGAAAGGCGTTCATCCCTTCTCAATTATTTACCACACCAGATACTATGCAAACGTTCACAGTTCAATCATAATTCCTTTGGAAAGTGGGGTTTTAATAATATTTATTTATAATTATTTAATACTTTGTTTAAAATTTTATTAATAATTTTTAAAGTATCCACTTGTAAGAAATGTAACTTAATTTATATAAAAGCACCTCTGAATTATTCCTTCTCTTCGTTGAAAAACTTTGAAAACACATTGATAACAAGGATTAGGCACTAGGACATAACAAAGCAGACTATAACTTATAACAAGACATTCACAGCAGTGAGGATGAAATTATTATTTGACTGCAGTTTCAAAGATTATTTACTTTCTCTCAAACTTTCAAAATTGAGTTGTCCACTCAGAAATTCATATTTTGAGGTCAGCTGAGTGCGAAAAAATGTGTGTATGTGTGCATGGGTGACAAGAAAATATTTCAGTAATTGAAAAATTGCAAGAAGTTCAAATTTGGTATTCCGTCTAGATATTACTACCGTTTCGGGTAAACTCCATCAACCAGAAGTGTAACTTTAACTAATTAATTATTTTTCAGTTTTGGCGCTTTTCCGAAAAAAGGGCTCCAACTATTTTCTTTAAACATTGAATAATTATCTACGCACATAAATATACTATCATATTTATTTGAAATATTTTCCTGGGAAAATGGATTTTTTGGGGGGGGAGGTTCTGGGGGGAATAGTAACGTTGAGCTTTCTTCTAAAGTGCCACTTCAGTATGGTTCCACCATCTGTATAATATTAATATAAATTAAAAACATTTTGTTAGAATTCCAAATTTATAAAAGAATTGGTTAACCTATAGTGCGATATATCAAAATAGGTTTTTTGACTGTTTTAGAATGTTCACGAAAACGACTGTAACGATTTTTTTTTAAACTTGGAATGTTAACTGCAAGACATTAACCTATTACTTTTATTGGTAATTTTTTTTCGCCCAAAAATAGTACTTGTGCGGTATTTGTGTTATTTAAGTGCAACTTTTATTTGGGTTAGTTCAATGTTATTATTGCTGCGTTCATCTTCATTGCAATGGAATCACTTGACTCGGTTGATAGGTTAGTACTTGTCCCCTTCCACCATTCATTTATATCTATATTAAGACAAATGAGTGAAATTTGAAATTTATAAAAGAAAAATTGTCATTTTTTTATAGAATTATATTAACAGGAGAAAGAGAAATTTGTGTGAGAGTTTCAAACTGGTTTTGATTTTTCTTCTCACGCGTACCAACGCGTGGCTAGCGTATTCGTTATACCAATAGTGGCTAGCGTATTCGTCTTGCGAGAATTTAGGGTTCGATTTCCGTGAGGGCAAATTCGGTGTTGACTCGAGCATCGTTAGAAAAAGTGGGAAGCTACAGTTGGTAGGGCAACTAGGTAGCGAAGGCCGGAACTAAACGGCGAGAGAACTAGCGGCCTGTTTACCACACTTCTCTCAATACAAATCGCTGTCTGGCAAGCCTTGGCCTTTCATGGGCTGTTGCGCCGTAGGTTTTTTTTTTTTGTTTTTTCTTAGATTTTTAACTTATCAATGTTAAAACAATCAATTAGTATTTCTTTTTATTATGTTTTATTTATTATTCTTTATTTTATTTGATTAATTTCGGTTCAAATCAATCTTATATAACAACAATGCACAATTTTGTTGAGCTGGTTTTATAAATTTTAAGAAATAAATAAATTTGCAATGAGAAGTCTTTATTTAATATGTACATAAGTGTATCAAATAATATATTATGTATTTACAAATAAAGATAAATTAAACATAAAATTAGCCAAAAGTTAAATTTCAAAAAAACCATATGAAGATTGACTATCCATGGTGCAGAGGACTATCAGAAGTAATAAGGTTATTTAACGTATAAATGAAATAAATATTTTAAAGACCAACTACTAACTAAATTAATTGTCATGCAGAGGGGCCGGAGCACATACTTTGCCATTAACATATTTTAAGCTAATATAAAATTAGCGATTATATGCGGGACTCGAACAGGGATCTCTCAGTTGCAAATCCATGCCCATAACCACTAAAACCCAGCCGCGATTCAGCCTATATATTACGTTATTTTAACATCTTTAAAAATACATTTAGTCGTTTACATTTTCTTTATAATATAAATAGTAAAAAAATATAAAATCTTTTAAAGACTTCTTCGTTATCATATATAGATCTCCCACCTATTCAATTTAGAGCCCTTAGAAATATTTAGAAATCCATAGTTGTAGTGGTTGGGTCCGCAAAGCTGGAAACCATTAGAGATATTTTCCGTGATGGGCGAACGCCTGAAAACCGGTCGATGGCCACAAAAAGTAGCAGGCTATCACGGAAAATATCTATGATTTCGAAAACCATTTAATCGAAACTATTACTCTTCGAAAAGACCTAATTAATTTTGACAAAAAACTACAAAAATTAATTTTTTTTTTTTTTCTAAACTTTAAATTATTTAATTTGTATGTTTATATTTCATCTATGTCAATTTGAAAATTATGAGTATGAGTCGTTAATAAAAAACGGTATTGGTTAAAGATTATTACTAAAATAGTTTCTCACCATTAAGGCGACAGTCTTCCGCCAAACTTTTGTATTAGTAGCCACCTGTTTTATTACTCTCAAAACTTAATTCTATCAATTTTAGCGAATGTTGGAATACATTCAGGCCACTGTTTGCCCGGTGATTTGTTATAGCTATTACTGGTATTAAAATAGGCTGCGTTACTGAACCCCCTCCGTTAGTGGTGATATGGTTGCGGAGATATCCTAATAGTTTAGAAGTGAGGTGAACCCATATGTGGCCCAAATGTTACATACTATAAACCACCACTATATGACTATATATCCCAAGCTATTTATCTATCAACTCCCCCTCCTCCTCCCATCAGACCCTTACTTCTCTCACAGTGTTCTTACTGTATACGTCATATGTTTGTTGCAGGCTTATAGCACAACAATACTATGTATATTTACCACTATATAATACCCCCTTCGTTACACATCTGTAAACATTTACTGGGGTTGTTTTCACCAGTCAAATTGCATGCCACGTGTGCACCCACACCATCCTTTCTACAGTCATAAATGGATCAATTACATTATCCTAATTAAGAAGTTATTTACTATTTGTTAATAAAAGTTATGAATATAGTAAAGATTAAACTTTAAAATGCAAAATGACTTCACTTATGGATCAAACACATCCTATATCAGGTTTATTTTGTTTTTCTCCATATTTTTCCATTATTCAAATTTAGTGAATAACCTGTCAATCATTGTCTCTAAATATTAACTAACTCTGAACGGCAACAACATTAGCATTTTATGTCATTTTTTTTTTAACGTTGTCCACAAAATTACATGAACTTTTCTATTTGCCACATTAATTGTCATTTACATAATTTTTGCTTTCTCCAGAAGAATTCATCTCAAATTTAAATATAATTTTGAAAAAATAATAACGTATTTTAAAAACTAGGTAAATTTTTCATTCTAGAGTCTATAAACTGATTTTATTCTTGCAAGCCTGTGCCATAGCACTGTGTTATGACAAAACATCTTGATGATAGGCGACCACCCAAAACCGGTCGATGACCACAAATATCTGGCGATCACAGAAAACTATCTCTGATTTTTTTTTTTTTTTTTTTTTTAGCGGGGGGGGCCAACGCACTGCGACCTTGATCAGGTCTATTGTGCTATGCCCCCTGGGTGCCACAGGCCTGCCCATAGCACCCGAACGGATGCCCAGTTGAACATCCGTTCTACAATACCTCCATCAGGTTAAGATCCCTGAGGAATCCTAATACCCTTACGGGCTCTAGAGAGGGTATGTCCCCCTCCTCCACCTGGTAGCTGCCCAGGTTCCTGAACCTTCTCTGAGTGGCAGCCTCGCAGTCTGTTAGGGGATGTATTGGAGTTTCCTCCAACTCCCCACAGAATCTGCATGAGCTGTCACTTTCCAAGCCCAGCTTCGCCAGGTGTCCTCTAAGTCGGCAATGCCCCGTGAGGAAACCCGTAAGTACGCGGAGCTTGTTCTTACTCAATCCAATGCAGGCCTCCGACCTCCGTTGGTTATAATTTCCCAAGCAGATCTTGGCCTGCCGCAACCCGGGGAGGGAGTACCAGAGTTGAGATCTCTTCGTCTCCTCCTCCTTCCTAAGTTCCTCTAACAGAAACTGGTCGCTAATCTCACAAAAAGGTTCCGGCCCCAGAAGTGGGGTCATAGCGCCTGTCTTGGCCAGGGCGTCGGCCATCTCATTCCCTTCAATGCCAACATGCCCCGGCACCCACCAGAGTGCAACTTTGTTCCTGCTGCCCAGATCGTTAAGTTTATCTAGGCATTCCCAAACCATTTTAGAGTTAATGACTCAGAGCTCCAATGGCTGCTTGACTATCAGAAAGGATTACAATCTCCTGATTCCTGTATTCCCTATCGAGGTTAAATTGAACACATCTTCCGATAGCGTATATCTCCGCCTGGAAGATGCTGGGAAATTTACCCATGGGTTCCGAGTGCTTGATCCTTGGACCAACCACCCCCGCCCCAGTCCCCTCGAGGGTCTTCGACCCATCAGTATACCATTTAATGGCATGTTCCTTGATGCCCAACAGAGCGGATCCCTCGCTCCACTCACTCTTGGACCCTAGCTTCGACGAAAAATTTTTAGTGAAGCTGTACCTCTTACTCATACCGTCCCTAGGAAATATCTCTGATGCTTTCCAACTCTGCGGACCCAATCATAACAGTTAATACTCTGTGCTAAACTTTGAATAAAATTGTATGAAGATAAAGAAGGGAGTTCGATATTTCTTAAATAATTTCAAATCTCTATAATTCTTGCAATTGCTATAAATCTTTTAAAAGACATTTCTGTTATGTCTTATACTTCAACAGGATTTTTATATATGGAAAGGAAAAGAGTAGTGACCTTATGTAATATAATTTCTGATACTCGTAGGAGTATCAACATTGAAAAGGATTAAGAAATTATGAATGTTCGAGGTGAGACTGTACACTTGGTTTTCTATACCGATCCAGGATTTTGCTTAGTGTTTTGCAAGTTACAGATTCCTTTAATTTGAATGATTACACTAAAGTTAACTGATATATGATGGTTAGACATATTTAAGAACTTTTAATACATTATGTTACACATAAATTTTTGGTTTTTACTTAAAAAGAAATAATGCAATCTTGATAGAATGGGTTTTTGACGAATCTTAAACATATTTATACAATTATCAACAGCATCGAGGTCAGTCAGTTTTAATAATGTAAAAGAGGCATTCAGTGAGACCACAAATAAAATATGTAGGCAATTTAAAAAAAAAAAAAATTTTAGAAGTATATTTATCTGGGTTCTGTTTGACAAGAATTTAGAAAAATGTGGATCTTCACTGTTGAAGTTTCTGTTGAACCAGATTAAATACAATTTAGTTTTAAAACATTTTTATATAATCAAAATAAAATAAACTTTGTAATTGAATCACATATAGAATCAAATAATCCTGTCCTGGTAGTAACATTGTTTAACTCGGAAATAATTGGCATTTGGATTAGCCTTTTTTAACCAACCTATTATGTAATATTAAGTGCAGTACAATAGCTTAATGGTCACATCTTCTATTACATTGAATCCTTCTGAATGGATGAAGCTGCATTTTTTTATATTTAAAATAACCCCTAAATGTATTAATTCTTTTTTCCCAAGCTACAGACTAAAATAAATTCTTAAGAAGATATACGTACCACACTTATTTACAAGCGCTTTTATGGTAGTTAAAAAAAATAAATAGAATAAATGCCAGTTAAATGGTTCCTTTGGATTACCATTAAGCTATTGGAATAGGGTTTATAGAAAAAGTAATTTGAATTGGCCGAGCTCAACGGTAACTAGGACGGGAGGAATGCTTGTAAATAACGGTTCACTAAAGAATAAAGTTGCTTTCAATGTTAATTATTATGGACAAGTTAACCAACTTAATATTATTTGTTATATCTTAAAAAAATATGCGAATTTGAAAAAATAAATGAATACCACTTTATTAATAGTCCAAGTGAAATTTAATTTCCAGATGAATGGATTTATGAAGAAAAGTATCTATTTGTAATTTATAAACTTCATAAATAAATGGTTCTAACGAAATGTAAAAATTGATCACTCCTGGTAACGCTCCAAAATCCACCCATATTAAATTTCCTATATCTTATATCACTTTTTCGAAATTGAGTTTCGTATATTACATGTTTTAATATCCCTCCCAAAATACGATAAAATTGTTTATTGAGAATGATCTGTGTGTGTGTGTGTGTGTGTGTGTGTGAATGAATGTGTGTGTGTCTGGGCGTGTGTGTGTGGGTATGTTTATGAAGAAATATCTCAAAAACAAAAAAATAGCAGAAAGCTAAACTTGTTATTTTGTTTAATTACTATCTCCACATTGACACGAAATTTAAGGGCAAATTCCGCCATCCGGAACTTAGCAGGCATAAGGCAGAAGAGGTCAGAGAAGTATAAAGTCTATATAGAGAAATGTAGTGCTGGAGAATTTGAAAGGCGTGTTTCTGTTAATAATTGGGTGTAACCGTTTCAGTTAGATGTATGCTTGTTGTTTCAATTAGATGTGTTAATATGCAGTCCCCAGGTGAATCTTGCGTGCATGGTAACACCAAAATAGCGCACTCCCTTATCCATCTGTAATCAGGAAATTTCCTGGTTGTTAAGTCAATGTCTTAGTTAGTTGAAGTTAACATTGTATCATCTGCAAATGCAGCTAAACTCGTGGAAGTAGGTTCAGGAATGACCAAGCAGTACCTATTAAAAAGTATAGGACTCATAATTGCTCCCTGTTTACTACCGCAAGAATTTTATGGCCTTGTACTGTATGTGTTGTTGAGTCTTACTTGGAAAGTTCTGTCTTTAAAAAAGAAACAACAAAAAGAAACTTATAATTTGTATAATGAAGTCAGGTGTATTTGTGTTTCGCCTCGTATTTTCTTTTCTCGACGTTATTCACACTGTATTCGGTGTTCGTCTTAGGTTGAGGTACTGGTAAAAGTGTTTGATCACAATTCCGAGTGGAATTAAAATTTATTTCAGTCAAGTATCTTAAGAACCGTTTTCAAATGATTTTTGTATATATTTTTGAGAGACAGTTTAAGAAGCTGATTAGAAGATAAGCTGTTGGGTTTGGTTTTTGGTTGGCCAGCTTTTGTGAAACACTATTGTTAATGTATTCTTCCTTTGGGGGGAGGGGGGGGAGATATGACAAACGCAGGCAGGCATTAAGGATAGCGGTTAGGAAGGCGATACCTATTCGAGATAGGTTTGTTTTCTTTTTTAGATTTTGGGTTACTTAGTTTTGTCTGAAAGATCATATCTTTATTAATATTAACATCTTTGTAATACACTTAATTATATTGATAAATTTAATGCAGTCAACCTAATTTTTTAGAAAGAAACAGTTCTCCGAAACTGAATTTATAAATTTAAATTGTATTTTGAAAATAATGGAGTGCAAATCAGTTAACCATACCAGGTCCGATATTCTAGTGTTATAGAGTTGGTATTTTGTATGCATATCCTTCGCAGTCTATATAAGTATTATATAACTTCTCCTGTTAACAGATTCACTTCACGTTCGTTCCCCTCTCTAAATCTTAGCGTTATTCACAAAACCGTTTTATATTGGCCAGTATACTCGGTATACTAGATTTTTGCCACAGACAGTGACTATCATGTTCCCCTTTCAATATTTCCCAATGTTATTACTATATCTAGGTTTCCTACATACTCCCAAGATTACATTTAGATCAGTGCTTGCTAGGCTAGTCCTACCTCATCCCCCTCCCCACGGCCAACCATACTACATTTCTTATTGTGAAATACAGAAATACAACCAGAAAACTGATATCTACTCCATAACGTAATATTTCCATTTCCGTTTCTGTTTTTTTTTTCTCTAGAGAAATATAAATATACAAATGCCACATACAATAACATATATACCATTCTCATTTTTAATACAGGAGCAACCAACCTAACCGCCGTATATAGTTTGGATACATATAAGATGATAAGCACTGAAGTAGAAAAGTGGATTCAAGTCGCACTTATTCTTTAGAAAGATGAATAGAAAAACATATATTACAAAGTTAATTGAATTGAGATTTGGGGGGGGGGATAATTTATATATTGTAAGGAATTATTCTTTGTCAAAGTGATTTTCTAATTAAAGGGAAATTGAAATATTTTATATATTTTATAACTTAATGTATGAATTTTTGTTTTTATATATATTTGTTTAAATAATCTAAATATCGATCGAGTCTTTGGGTTAAGGGTGTTATTTATTTATTTATTTTTTTTAATTTAATGCGCGACAACATCTATGATCATTGGCTTCCGGAACCTTCTTCCGGATCTATGATCATCTATGAGCACTGCCGGCCTCCGAGAGTGTTCTCTCGTTACAGACATTGTCCATCACCGGCTTCCAGGAAGAAAAAAATCTAAGGGTAGCACAGCTGGACTCGAACCCAGATCCTCCGCGTGGGCGTCTAGTACGCTAACCACTTAGCTATTCCCTTCCTTGTTAAGGTTGCTATTATTATGTATTTTGTTTTGATTGAAATAAACTAGTCGATGAGTGGAGTGTGGACAGTCTGAACTAGTGATGGGACTGTTTGAGCGGATTCGGTTCAGTGGAACGAATACATTGATAGAACGAGTTGATTCAAATCCCTATTTTTAAATAAACTGATTCCAGCAAAATTAAATGAAAATTTGTACTATTTAAAATTTAATTAAAGTAGATACAGCACAAGAATTAAGTGTTAAACGGAGTTGTGGCTAAGCTGAAAGAACCAGTAGCAGGATTCTAACTTTATATTTGATAATCTCAAACCGTAACAATAATAATAATAATAATAATTATTATGGACAGTGGTGATGGACTGTGTTGTCTGTAACGAGAGAACACTGTCCGGAGGTCGGCAGTGCACTGAGAAGGCTCCGGGCGCCAATGACCATAGAGTTGTCTCAGTTGTAGTAGTAGGTAGAGGAGTCTTTTATTTTGTAATGTAAGTTTGGATCGTCTGCCTAGTAGTCTTGAGAGTTGTCTGAACCGTCTATAAGAATGTAAAGTAAAATGATATGATTTTTGGTCATATGTTATTAGTTAATTTAGTTCAAGTCGTTTGAATCTAGTGTGGGGATTCCAAGTTAGTATTTTGTCTAGCTGGAAACCCAGGTAGCGTACGTTGTCTATAGGAGAGATTAGATTATGGTTAATGTGGACCGGTAGGAGGATTTTACTACCCAGTGTAGATGCGATGCATTTACTTTTCTGTGGATTAACTTTTATGCTCTTTTACGCCAAGATTGCAGTTGCAGGATATGTTCTTGTAGAAAGAGATAACTATTTAGTGGTTCAAGATTTGAGGAAAGGATTGCAGTATCATCTGCGAAGGTATATATTATAGGTATTTGGGTGTTCTGGGATGTCTGAAGTACTATAATGAACAGAATAGAGGTCCAAGAATGCTGCGTTGAGGAATTTCAGCGATTATAGGAAGTATTGGAGATAAGGCGATGCCCGGCCTAACTTGGAAATACCCGTCTGTTAAGTAGGATTTCAAAATTAAATAGTAGGTATATGGAAGAAATCACTTAAGTATAAACAGCAAGCCCTCGTGCCATATACCTTATCAAATGTTTGAGCAATGTAAAGAAAGATACTCAGGCAGTACTGCTTTCGCTCAAGGTAAGAAGCTATGGCATCCATAACGCGAAGTCCTTGTTGGGTTATAGAATGATGGGAGCAGAAACCAAATTGATGATTCGGGTTGAGTCGCTTTAAGAGCAGTTTTTTTAGTATTTTGGCAAGTATAGGGAGTAAACTAATTGGTCAATAGGATGAAGAATTAGTGGAAGGTTTGTTGGGTTTGGGGATCATTTTAATAGTAGAAAATTTCCATCATAAAGGGAACTATGATGTTTGAAGTAAAGCGTTATAGAAGCAAGTTAGGTAGATCATGGCTTTCAGTTTTCATTTTTAAAATATTTTTGTTCTCATAGCGCATACTCTCATACAGAATGCAGACAGGCGCTAAAAACAACTTTTTCCGCTAACAGCTGTAAGAGAAAGTAAAAAGCAATCAAGCAGATATCAAATAAGGTAAGCAGTTTTAATTAAAAGAGTTAACGATTATATTCATGAAACAGAAAAGATTTGATAAACAATGTCGTATAGTTGAAATAATAATGCTAGAATATAAATGCAAATTATTTGGAAATATAAATAATAAATAGTAGGTATTACATAGTGAATTGAACGGCAAGAATAATGTTAGGAGAGGCCATTTAATTTGAAGGAGCTGAAATTGTGCCCTAGTGACACCGGTCTTGAATATTAACAACCATCCTGTACTACACGTGTACTAAGAGAGTGACAAATTAAAACGGGCACTAAGGGAGTGAGTGGGAAATAGAATAAGAAAGAGATGGAGTATTAGGCAACTACAACCACCTTTAACTTCTAATGTTCACAGTGTTGTCTGCTCTTTCTGTTCAACAATCTACAAGAATTGAGGGGGATGAGAGAAGTTCCTAGGTCGTAGAATGTATTTCCCCGGAGGACTGGGTGGTGACGAAAATTAAACCGAGGGAGCATTCGCGAACGGACACTATGGAGAACCAACAAACACTGAGGCAAAATAGAGATAGAAAATGAGAGGAGTGTAGGCGGTGAAGAAGGGTGTGGATAAAAGAATGAAACAGGAATGGCAAGATTATCACCAGAAGTTCTATGTCGTGCGATGGTGTGCCCGTTGCCTAGTCTCACCACTAGCGTCGATATGTTGGAGCACATGGACAAGGGTCTTGATTAAGGCCTGTCACTGGTAAGAGAGAACAGGAACTTCGTTAGTGACCACCAATTGCCTGTCGTTACTGTTTGCACGAGAGACCCATGGAAAGCAAAAAAAGAGACCAATATGTTTGACAAGGATCACAGCCTCTTGTCTTGAAAAGGTGAGACCGAAATTGAAACCAAACTCCTCTACCCCCTTATATAGGCCTACTTTTTCTTTTTCTTTATATTTACTTTCTCCTACTGTAAGAGTTTATTTTTCTCTAACTGCCGTTAGATGTAGTATGGTAATCGTGTGAAATTTTTGGAAATGATATTTCACCGGAAATATATTTTTTGAGGTCACTTGAGGTCGACAAAGCGGTTTTTTTAGAATTTTGGTTTGTATGTATTTGTGTGATCAGCATAATTCAAAAACAGAAAATTGTAGATAATTGAAAGTTGATATTACGTGTAGGGGATATCGCCTAATTCATTAAATGAGCGCAAAATAACGTGAACACTCAATCATGAAACAAGATTTTATTTAATATTACTCAAATATTACTCGAAGGAAATGTTGAAAACATTCGATAAAAATTTCAAAAATAATAAAATTATAATACTCTTTAGGATAGAATGTTCAAAATCTGATGTGTGAAACACTCACACGACTTTCTCTAACTGCAGTTTACCGAAATATAAATGACTCATTTTCTTCCAATTTATCATTTTTGTTAAATGTTTATTTGACATCAATTTTAGAGAATCTAAACTTAATAAAATGATTTTTTTTGAACGAAATCAAACGAAATCAATTTAAATGAACTTTCTTCGGGAAAAAATACCAAACAGAAGTCATAATCTCAGTATTTATAGTTAGAATATCAAACAATGAAATCCGTCAGGGGTTAAAATCGGTTTTTGCGAATAAAAATCGTTGGAAACTGTACAATAAAAAAATTTTCTGGTCAAACGATTCTCTTCAAATTCGGAATTTTGGCAACCAATTTAATTCGAATTAATTGTTTATTTGGATGATAAAGTTGTAAAATGGCAGGAAAACATAACTCCACCTATCTTCCCCCAAGTCACCGCTAATAAATTTTTCTCAGAGAAATATTTCAAATAAAAGAAATATTGGAATCAGTAATCGGATCCTAGATGTAATGAAATCAGATGTTTTGAAGAGGGATTTGATGTAAAGAATAGGCGGAAATTAGTTTAGAGATTTTAGAGAGTTATTACTAGAAATACGAACCACTGAATTTACAAAAATAGATTATATTTTAACAATAATTTAAATGTTTGAAATAGATAACTACAATTAATATAAAATGATTGAAATAGATAAATAACTTAAAGTGATTTAAATAGTAACTAAGATGCAAAACTGTAAAAATGATTGATTAAATGGTAATAATTATATGTTTAAACCTTGAATAGGGATGCGCTCGCGAAACTGATGGGTAACTGATGTGATACTGCTGCTGCTATAATACTGCTGTAGAACTGATGATGTACTGATGTAGACTGATCCCCTCCTCCAGTCTATATTGGCGAAGTTTATATTGGCATTACTCACACATTGACAGGTGTGTAAGTGATAGTCACACTAAGACATCTCTCGCAGTGTATTGACCTTGGTCAGGTCGGTGACCAGTGTGATTTAGGTCAGTGGCCATGTTGGCTACAGATGGTGGCCCGTCGGTGATTATCAAAGTCTCTTAATAGATGATAGCCAGGTGGCATTCAGTATTTGTTGGCCCTTGTATGAAAGAAATATTGGCCAGGTAGCTTCTGTACACTGACCGCATAATGACCCCTGTTTGTGAAGGTTTTAGCGGTGCTTCTCTTTGACCGTGTGTATTGACCCTTGTTTGAAAAAGTTTTTGTTTGGCGCGGCTCTTGACCTGAAGATAGCGGCTGGCTGGAGCCACTAGTTATAAATTATATCCTTTCTTCTTGTTATCATATCGATATGACATTACACTCTTTATATGTATAATTGATAAACTAAGTTTAAAGAAAATCGTTGAAACCGTTTTCGAGAAAATTACAAAAAGCTAAAAAAAAAAATCTGGAGTGATACACTCACACAACTTTCTTTTATTCTACTTTTCAAAATTGTGATTGACAAATTTTATAGATTGTATAATCAAAGTTATTCAAATTCGGCTGTGTTTTTATGGAGAAAATCGAAAAATTGAAAAATACTTCCAAGTAAAAACGCACTTTCGGTCATCCGATTATTTTCAAACTTGGAATTTCAACAACATATTTAATTCTAATTAATATTATTTAGATGACAGAATTGTCTAATAAACTAAAATAGCACTTTAGTGGAAGCCATAACCCCACTCCTTTCCCAGAAGTACCCTTCAGTGCATTTTCCCGGAGAAATGTTTCAAATAAAAGTTGTAGATCTTGGTATGTGTAGTTGATGCAACAAAGTTTCAAGAAAATCGTTTGAGTTATTTTTGAGAAAATCGCAAAAAAAGTGGTCCTTCTGGAAGGAGGAATTTTGACGTATAACTTAAAATCAGATCTCACGGTGATACCTAAACGGAATATCAAGTTTCAACTTTCTACGGTTTTTCGTTTTTGAGCTGCGCTGTTCACACACACACATATAATTTTCTAAAAACCATTTTTCAATATTTGATAGAATCAAAATATCGCTTATTTCAAAATGAACATACAAAACATAATGAAGTAAGGAAATTTAACAAAGTAAGTAATTCATTATTTTTTTTATTTTATTTAAGGCGCGTCAACATCTGTAGTCATTAGCGCCCGGAGCCTTCTCAGTGCACTGCCGGGCCTCCGGGCAACACAGTCATCACTACGATTTTATTCTTCTAGGAAGGAAAAAAATCTAAGGGTAGCGCACAGCTGGACTCGAATCCAGGTCCTCCGCATGGGAGTCCAGTACGCTAACCACATAGCTAATCCCTTCCCTAATTCATTATTTGAAATAATCGGTTAAAGATGTTGAAATGTTGCTAAATTGTTTTGTAATTAAATTCATTAATAAATTATATTTTCCGCTTGCTTTCTTGATTTACTAGTTATATCTAGCTGCCCCTGGAATATAAAGGATTTTTTGGTCGAAACTTTTTTCTAAGCTAAGGTGAAGAATAGAGTGAACACACAATAGAGTTGTAAACTATTACTATTATTATAAAGATTTTTAAATTATGGAATTCATTCATTGAAAATGCACATTGTTTATGAAACTGATTGTTTATGTTTTGAAGTAATCTTTAAGATTGTTTTATGGATTTAAGTTAATAAAAAATTATCTTTAAAAGTTTTATGGAAAATTAAGTGATTTAGATAATCAAGGCAATTATAGAGATATACGTATATATATTTTATTTTTAAGTCTTTTTATTTACCTCAAGTGTGTACAACAAGAAAAAATGAACTACAATATCAATTATTATTCAAGACAACACCATGGAAATTACAGTCGGTGGAGCCGTTAAAAGCAATAGATAATACAAATACATAAGAAGAAAGTAATTATTTCTAGAACAAAATTAATACATCACTGGCAAATAAGGCAAACAATCAGAAAAAATGGAAAAAATTTCTTATCCATAACTTACAGAATAAATGAATTACCTGGTCACAGAATAATAGATACACAAACAAATATGAACAATGGATTATAGTACTATAACTAGTTTCAATAAATTTATGTAATTGTTTAGGGTAAATACTATTATAGGCAGCTTTACAATATAACTGCAATAACCACCAATCTTCACCATTTAACAGAGCAATCATCTCCTCTCCGGAAAGTTTGTGCTTATCAAAATATTTTATTCTGATTTCTATTAACTTCAGAACATACGGTAATGAAATGACAAGTCTCGTCTCGTCGTAATTGGCGATAATTATTTTCGTCACAATTTTGCAAGTAAGGGGGTTTACCTAAAATTAATGTTGCAGCTCGTGCCTTTATAATCTAACGCAACTCACCGAGTGAGAGACCGCTCTACAAGTAGTGTCGCTTACCCAAATCAAACTTTAAATCTCTGTATAATGGGTATAATCTTTTTTTTTTTTTTTTTTTTTTTTTTTATTTAAGGCGTCTCACATCTATGTCATTTGCGCCCGGAGCCTTCTCAGTGCACTGCCGGCCTCCGGACAGTGTTCTCCCTTTACAGACAACACTGTCCATCACCGGACAGTGAGCTGTAGGGGCTCCTAGGAAGAGAAAATCTAAGGGCAGCACGGCTGGATTCGAACCCGTGATCTCCGCGTTGCTAGTCCAGCGCGCTACCACTGAGCTAATCCCTTCCCTGTAGCTTTTCAAAATACAATTTGTTACAATTATGGATTTCGTTGAGAATTGAGTTCCAATCATGAATATTATTTAAATTTAATTCATAATTTTTTTATTTTATATTTAGCACAAAGATTCACTGTATCTTGAAACCAGAACATTTTTTTTTTTTTCAACAATTTGGATTGCAACTTTTTTAGGTAATCTGTCTTCAGACATATTAAAAACTTTAATTAGATCATCAAGATGCATTTTTTAGAGTATGAATAAATATGGGTAAATAGTTTATTTCATTATAGATAATATTGAGGCAATCTAAATAATTTTTTAATGAAGAAACGAAACAATTTTCCAACTTCTTCAAAATACACCCCTCCCCAGATCTGAGCCCCATAGCACACCATGGAACGGCTTACAGTGTTAAAAATTTTCAGTTTTGCATTAAAAATTTATTTTCTCATTCTCGATAAAGAGTTACTCGATATTGTATTAAAACCTTGTTTAGTTTTAGCCAACTTCTCCATCAAATGCTTCCGGAATATCAGACCAGAGGTGAGAGTTAGACCTAGATAGAGATATATAATTAAAGATATTGTATAATAAGCGATCTGAGCAATGGCATTATCCTAACAAAAGATCTTCTGAGATGCAATTATTGCTGCTTTAAACAAATTTTCATTTAGAACTTTCAGATTTTTTATGTACTAGGTGATCGCAGTCTTTATAACTACCTGGCAGTTATATAGCTTTACCCAACATTAACCCATCTGAAATAACTACATAAATTATTATTGTACATAAAAAGTAGGGTAACCCCTAAGTTTTGTAAATAACAAAAGCTTATATATACTACACAATCATGTACCATGGCTGTCTTTCGTTTGAACACGCTTTTATATAAATCTTGCTATACATAATGTACCCTAAATTCTTTCTATGTATGTATTTCCAAATAGCAAATGTACGAACATATCAGTGGTGTGTTCTTGTACAATTGTACTAATACTTCCACCATGAGAGAAGGTTACAAAGATGGCGTACTAAATTCACCCCTCTCCCCCCCCACGGGTTTTACTAAGTATTATGAGCAGCTGGCATTTCCAAAACTATGATCATCCAGATGCTCACTGTAATTAATAAGTTGTGACGTTTCCCCATGGGTCTGCTCAGCAGGGTGTCCCGATTGTATTCGGTTAGTTACATTGTCATATCCAGTATTCCAGTCTCTGTCATTCCACACATTTCTATACATATATGTATTCAACACATATCCGCGGCCATATTTCAACAGATCCCATTACAATGTATCTGTCTGTAGCTGTTTGGGCTTCTTTTTTTCCCTTCCTCTCATGTACAACTGTCTGGGAATTTCAATCTGTTTTTTTTCTCGTTTTACCAACATATAACATTTTATCTGGTAACAAACAAAAAAAATCTGGTGTGAAACACTCACACAACTTTCTCTTACTTCTGTTCTCAAAATTATAATTGATAAATTTTATAGTTTGTGTACGAAATTTTAACGAATTTACGAATTTTCTTAAAACTTGGAATTTTGACCATCTATTTATTTCTAATTAATTTTGTTTGGATGATAGAATTATATAATCAACTATGATACCACTTTAGAGAAAGCTGTAAACCCACCCCTCCCCCTGAAAGTACCCTAAATGAATTTTCTCAGAGAAACGTTTTTTAATAAAAGATGTAGATCTATGCATGTTTAGTTTATATACGAAGTTTCAAGAAAATCGTTGGAGCGATCTTTTTGAGAAAATCAAGAAAAAGTGAAGAAATTATTTAGTAAAGTGTTAAAATAAACGTACTTCCGGTTAGCCGATTTTTTTTCAAACTCGAAGTATCAACAACATGTTTAATTGTAATTAACATTATTTAGATGGCAAAATTGTCTAATAAACTGAAATAGCACTTTAGATAAAAAACCTAACCCCACCTCTCCTCCAAAAGTGCCCTTAAATGAATTTTCCCGGAGAAATGTTTCCAAGTAAAAGTTGTAGCTCTTTGTATACATAGTTGACATACAAAGTATAAAGAAAAGCGTCGGAGCCATTTTTGAGAAAAATTGCAAAAACGTGAAAAAAACCAACTAGTAAAGTGGTGGTAATTCCGGTTGACGAGTTTTGACAGATAACGTATTATTATTATTATTATCGGAAACGGGTGCCCAAAGGCGCGACACCTAAGCCTATATGGCTCTTATCCCCCCGGTACCCCCCGTAACCCCTTAATTAGTCTCCCCCGGTAACTTGCCGGTTAATCTACAATATCTCAAGATATCCCTATACTCCAACTCGCCCAGACAATCCTGCGAGAGTGGTGTCCTCCCAAATATACGAAACCTAGTTCCAGCGAAACGGGGACACTGACATAAGTAGTGATACACCGTTTCCCTAACTCCGTCATCACAGTTCTGACAAATGGGACTCCGCGTCTTTCCTATGTTAAACAAGTGGCTGGACACCCAAGTGTGTCCAGTCACTATTCCTACCAAGGTCCTCAAACCCGTCCTACTGAGAGACAGGAGATACTCCGAAATTCTCTGCTTACCTGCCTTTATAAATCTTTTAGCTTGGAGGCACCCCTGCGTGTCCCCCCAGCCTTTCTCCAAAGCACTCGTCTCCCAAAGTCTAATCTGTTTGTCGCGAAACGTCTTTGTAACGGCCAGGGCTGGTTCAGGACCACAGAATTGTAATGATGATCCCTCCCTGGCCAGCCGATCCGCCCTCTCATTGCCCTCCATTCCCGCATGTCCGGGTATCCAATAGAGATGCACTTTACCCCTCCGAGCCAAAGCGTTGAGCTTCCTCCGACATTCTCCCACTAATTTCGAACTCCACCAAGGCTTACTCAAAGCCCTTAGTGCGGCTTGGCTGTCCGAGAAAATCCGCACTTCCTTGAACTCTCCCTGCCACTCCCCCACCAGGTGGCAGCATTCAATGATGCCCACCACCTCAGACTGAAAAACAGTGGCCAAGCCACCCAAGGCCACCGAACTCTCTTTATCCAGTTCCTGAAACCAGGCTCCCGCCCCCGACAGGCCAGTACCCTCCTGCCTAGAGCCATCTGAATAGCAACGAATAATGCCGCTGCCCGACTCCGTTGGCCTCGTAAGATTATCATCTCCTATACTGCCAATCGTAATCTCATAATCTCTCTCAAATCCCCATTTCTTGCTCGTCTCATCAAGTTTGGATAGCAAGAATCGGTTTACTCGCCAAATTTTTTCCTCGATCCTAGTGTGATCCCCCCGGAAGGTTCTCACCCATTCTCCCTTGCACCTCATTCTGAGGTACCCTTTCATTGCCTCGACAGATAACGTACTGTCAGATTCCATGGTAGTACCTAAACGTAATATCGAGTTTCAACTTTCTACGGTTTTTCATTTTTGAGCTATGCTGTTCACTTACATACACACACAGACCATTTGCTAAAATCCACTTATTTGGACTCAGGGGACCACAAAACAGATATTTCCGGTGAAAACTCGATATCGAAAATTTGACACGATTACAATACTTCCTCTTACTAGGAGGAGTGAGAGAAAGTAAATATCTGGTGTGAAACACTAGTATGACTTTCTCTGGCTACTCCTTAATACAATCATAAAATAAAATGACTCTTTCCTAATATAATTATAATGGCAAAGTTTTCTTAAATTTCAAATTTGGTTCATTTGTCCTCATAAATAAAGAGAGATGGTGTGGGGACAAATACCAAACTATTAATCCACGCAGGACGGAGGTAAAAGCGCGCCAATAACATATAATCAACCCCCCCACATATTTTTTGGCATTCAACGCCACAAAATTCCATAAAATTATCTAAAAATTTGTTTTCTATAGCTGTGTTTATGAGATAATTCCAAAAAAACAAACTCGGAAATCTATTCAGTAAAGTTGTATTTCCGGTTAACCCGGAATAGGTACTTATGTATGTACGAATTTTAAAGGAAATTGTTGGAACCTTTTTTTTAAGAAAATTACGAAAAATGAAAAAAAAAAAACATTCAGTAAAGTTGCAGTTTCGGTTGATGAATTTTGCCAGAAACTTTCGTGTCAGATGCGGTGGTAATATGTAAACGGAATAACAAATTTGAGCTTCCTGCAACTATTTGTTTTTTAGATATTATTTTGTTTACACACATACGTACATATTGACCATTGGCTAAAAACACTTTTTTTTTTTTTCTTTTTTGTTTTGTTTTGTTCTCAAGGATCCAGAAAACCTATGAAAACTCAATTTTGGTAATTTGCATGATTGCAATAGTTTCTCTTACTACGAAAATAATTGAAAGTAAAAACAAAAAATCGTTCCATTCATTCGGATTACAATTTGCATATATTACACGTAAATAAAAATGAACACCCAGTTATTAGTTTCATTTAAAAAAATTCTCTGAGTAATCTCACAATGTGGGACAGTTCTAAGGATCTATATCTTGCTCCAATACCTGTTAAGTACCCAGACTTACAAATCTTCTTTTTTACGGGAGGGAATACCTAAGTTGTTAGCGTACTGGATTCCTATGCGGAGGACCCGTGTTCGAGTCAGGCTGTGCTACTCTTATATTTTTTTCTTCCTAGGAACCTCTACAGTTCTGTAACGAGAGAACACTGTCCGGAGATCCGGCAGTGCACTGAGAAGGCTCCGGGCGCCAATGATGATAGATGTTGACCCCCCCTTCAATTAATAAAAAAATCTTCTTTAGATAGATGATGGCGTCGCAGTCCGTTAGGAGAGATTTTAGTTCCCCCTTTTCCCCACAGAATCTAGGTCCATTTTCTTCAGGTACCCCCTGAGTCTATAATGCCTCTTCAGGAAACCCGACGGCTTACGGAGCTTATTTTTACTCAAACGCTGCACATCTTTTCTGGTCTTATAACCGTTCAGAAAATCAACCTTCATGAGACCTTTGGAGAGTTTTCTGTAGCTTCGCTTTTTTCACTTCCTCCTCATTTATGAGCTCTTCCCGGAGAGATTTATGGCTTATCACAAAAAGATTCCGGTCCCATAAAGGAGATACAGCGCCTTCTCACTAATATGCTCTGGCACCCAAAATAGGATAATTCTATTATTCCTGTCTAGGTCAATTATTCCCATACATTTTTGAACTGATAACATATGTCACTGCTTTTATAGCGACCTGGTTGTTGGATGTAATAGGATCCGAAGAGAGGGGATCTAAAGCAGAGAGAGAGAGAGACATACACACACACACACACACACACAAATTCACAGTCTCACTCACTAGTTTAGGACACACTAGAGTGGGAGAATCTGTTTAAATACAGCTGCATTAGCCCAAGAGTGGGAGTCGTCCGACTACCTTGCAAGAGTTCATAAAGCAGTCACAGTGCATCAACAACCTTTCTCTTTACTCACTCTGAATCTCTCACTACCATTTTATATATTACGTGTAAAATCCAGGCAGTTTGTGTTACTTTCCTTATTATACAGTGTTCAGCATTACTTTCAGCTTATTTATCTCTCAAACCCAAATCTCTCCTTCTCATACCCATTATATTGGTGAAGAGAGGGATCTAAAGCAGAGAGAGACACACAAAAATTGACTGTCTCACTCACAAGTTTATGTCCCTCTCTTCGGATCTTATTATATCGGATACGATTGCAATTTCCTGATTTTATATTCCTGTTGAAGATAAATTGGGCACATCTTCCAGTAACGTAATTTCCACATGGAAGATGCTGGGAATGTCTGGTCCATGGCCCAAAAACTCTGCCCCAAGTTCTCTCAAGGGAACTCGACCCACATCAGTGTCATCATACAATGTGCGTAAATTACCATCATACATAATACAGATACACTTGGATGTAGCGTACCTACAGATAAACACACTCACATTTATATAGTAAACTAGACAGACGACTACATTCTTTTGTACAAACACTGACATCCAAGGGAGCCGGCCACTTCAAACCTTTCAGGTTGCAGTGAATTTGACTTTTATAGGCACTCCTTCCAAACATCATCATAATTTTAATGGTAGGAATGGCAAAATCGTGAGCTGGTTTCCTGAGTTTCTATTATGCTTTTGTACAGCATGTTGTCACAATCACGAGCTTACGGTCATCTTGGCAAACCTGGGTGTGTCAATTACCAGTTTCTACTCTTATCAAAATAAATAAATATTATTTTCTCTATTTTTTTTATATTTTTTTTTTAATATTTAATTGCTTACAATTTAATGTCTTCATAAAATGAACCAGTAATAAAATTACATTTATTAAGTGACTGATAATTAGTTAAGCAATTCAGTTTAATTATAGCACTTAGGTGCACGAAATCTTTAACTACAGGAGTTAGAATTAAAAATTATATGTTACACTTCCATGATTCTGTAGTATCTAAATATTTAAATACTGTTCTTTTAATTGCTAATTTTAGATCCATTAAAATATTCAACAGCTTTCTTTGTTCTATAATTTACAAAGGGGGATGTTCGCAATCCACACAATTCTGTCAGAGGATTTGTCAGTATTGAGAGGGAAGATATTTTTTTTAAAAATAAATCTTAAAAATACTTTTTTGAAAACTTTCTACACGGCATTACAATATAATTATTGGCGTTTATATTTTTATTTATTTCAGTTTCTTTATTTATCCGCCATATAATTCCATAAAATATCTAGCCAAACATATATATATATTTTTTTTAATGGTTAAAAAATAAATCTAACGGTTAGCTCCTATTATTTAATAACTTCCCTCACTTTCTAATCATCTTAAGAATTATCATCATCTCGACACATTAATATGGTAAGTGCAAATCGTGTTATTTAATTTTGGGTAGCTCCGATGCTCACATTTATTATTGACAAAAAGATTTAATTCTTTTCTATTCCAGATTCTTACACAACTTTGGAGACTTCAATTTGTAATGGAAACAGTGTTACGTAATTACTAGTGCTCAAGGTATGCAATAAATTAAAGATTAATTGTTGCATGTATCGGACATTAAACAAAGTTAACTACATTGTATTAGACAGTGTTACAAATGAATGAATAATAATATTATTAAAGGTATAATAATACAGATATATGTATGTTAATTGGAAAACAAATGTAGCTTTAATAGGTAGTTACGAGTAGTTAGCTCTAGCTTAGAGTAGGGTACGTCAGATTTGGGACCAATGTAGTTCAGTTAGTGTGTTCTCATGCATACGCTAACAGTGTAACTGCTATATACTCGACCCAAACTTGCTCAACAAAGTGCTATTAACCATTAATGTTGATAATGTTGGTAAACTTGTACTGGAGAAATTTTCTGGAGTTTGGCGGTCTGGGTTCTTCTTCTTTCCAGCGAAGGGAAAACAAAAAGACAAATAGTGAACATGAGGATGAGATTGATGTAATTTAATGAGGGCAATTTTTATGTTATCTTTGTCTCTAAAAGGAAACCGAGAGTAAAAAAAAAAAAAAAAAGTTAAAAAAAGAGGACTGTAATCCGATCTTTAGTGGCACCAACTACCTGGACCTAAACTTTCATTTAACATACCTTGGAAAACTATGTCATTGGATGTTTTATTTTATATAAACTAGTTCCATCGCTCAGTTGAAATCTGAAGCTTTATAAATAAACTTTTCTTTTTATTCCACGCCTTCTTTGATAGATAAGGTAGGCGGCCACAATGGACAGTTCCTTTACAAGCTTTATAGTAGTTTTATAAAGAAAAGAACGCAGTGAGAAATGATCAGAATAATATTATTAAACTTATAGCAAGTTTTTATCGCTTCCTTTAAAAAATAGCGGCTAAATTTGCAAATAATTTTCATTCAAAAATTGTCTTTTTTTAACAGCTTAATTGCTTATGCTTATCTTTGATTTAATTTTCTTCTTCTTTCTTGGCATTACAGCCCATGTAGGCCCTAGCCTACTTAACTAACTCCATTCCTCCACTCCTCTCTCTTACCAGCCATCCGTCTCCACCTTCTCACCCCCAACAACCTGATGTCCTGTTCCATGTCATCCAGCTATCGCATCTGTTGGTCTTCCTCTACTTCTTCCACCTCCCGGATGGCCAGTAAACTACTTCCTCGGTATCCTGTCCTGTTCCATGCTTCCCAGGTGACCCAACCACTTCAACCTCCCACATTTCACTACTCCCACCAGGTCCTGTTCACCATATAGATCTTTTTTCTCCTGATTTGACCTCATTCTCCATACTCCGTCCTGTCTTACCGGGCCAAATATTTTCCTCAGGAACCTTTCTCTCCCATACATACACTGAGAAGTCGCTCATCCTTCCGACTAAGCGTTCAGGTTTCGCTACCGTAGATGACAACCGTTCTTAATAAGGTCTTGTACAATATTAACTTGGATTCCCTAGATAGCTGATTGAAGCGCAAGGCTTTCTATTAAGGACCAGCAGCATTTGTTTCCGGCTGTTATTCTGGCTTTTATGTCTATACTGACTTCATTTACATCTGTGATAACAGCCCCAAGGTACCTAAATCTTTTAACCACTTCAAACTTATGGTTTCCAAGACATATTGCTTCCTGGTCGTTCCTTTTTTTTTTGGTTCGCACATACTTTGTCTTCGCTTCGTTGACAGCGAGTCCAAGTTTACTGGCTTCTTTAGTGAACTCTTCGAAAACTCCTAAGAATGCCGGTATAGTTCGAGCTGACAAAACAACATCGTCTGCGTGAGCCATCCTATTACGTCTGCTCATCCTATTAAAAAATGGTGCCTCCGGGATTGGTACGGATTGCCCTAATAGCCTTAGTCCAGTGCTAAATTAAACAGCATCGGGACAATGGCTCCCCCTACGTCAAGCCTTTCGCAATTTTAAACGTATTCCAATATGAGCCAATGCCTTCACCAGCCTGTTGAATGCTAATTTCCGGCAAATTTATTTTTAATTTTATTATTAAAAAACAAAACACACAGTACATTTATCTCACGCTAATTAATACACTTTTATCTATCAAATTTTCTACTTTAAAATTACAAACGTTTTACATGTTTACTTGGCTTGGCCATAAAAAACGGTGGGGGATGTTCTTGTATACTTGAGCTCCTTATATGGAACGGCGTTTATGGACTAAACCAACTCACTTGAGCAAATTTAGGATTTAAACTAGACTGAACGAGCAGAACTCCAAATACCATCTTAAAACCAATTTTTATCAGAAAAAAGTTTAAAAAAAAACAAGATTGAACATATTTCTATCTCTGTCAACGAACGTTTTCCAAAGTAAAATACAAATCGTTGTCACCTTTTCCGTGAAAATTCCAAAAAAAACACCTCAAAAACCCATTGTGTAAAATCACATTTTTGTTAACCGTGTTCTTCTTCAAATTGGGAATTCTATCAGTACTTCTAAATATGGTTAATGTAGTAGGTGTAAAACTACGTATTATGCCTTAAATGGCCTTTAAGAGAAATCATGACACTAGTGTTGCCATCGCAGAATCAGAGACATTTCCCGTGTAGGAAATACTTCATTTTGTGGTCATCGACCGGTTTCGGGCGTTCGCCCATTTTCAGATGCGTTTTTCATACAGTGTGACAACACAGACTTGCACAGAGCAGTTCAGTTTTTACACCTACTGGTGTTTTTAACTGTATTTAAAACTAAACTCCTTAAACTAGGTCAAGGAGTATGGTCAGCTGGGTGGGAAAACACGTGTTTGGGTTGTTAAAGGGCAAATTTTCCTTACAATGGAAACAACACGTGGGGGTCTAATTTTTAAACTCTGTGTTGGAGGGAGATTTACTTTACAATTAACTAGTCAAAATAAAATATAAAATATATAAAAATAAATTAAAAATTAAATTAAATAACTATTTAAACTAACATAATATAAAATTAAGCTATTTTTATAATTAAGTTTTTTATAATTATGCATTCCAGTCAATATTTCACTTTTTACACAACATTCATATACGGCATCCACGCACGCATGTATACCTAATTATGGTTTTTTATAATTAAGTTCTTTATATATTATGCATTCCACTCAATATTTCACACAATATGCATTCACACAACCTTCACATATGCCATCCACGCACGCATGTAAAAAATATCTTATAATCTTAAAATCTTATACTTAAGTTTTTATAATTATGCATTCCACTCTTATTTCACCCTTTCACACAACATACACATACGCCATCCACGCAAGCATGTATACCTAAATATGGTTTCTTATAATTAAGTTTTCTATTATGCATTCCACTCAACATATTACCTTTTTACACAACATTCACATACATCATACATCATCCAAATACGCACGCATACTTTTTTTAAAAATATATATATATATATAAAACTATCAGATTTAAAACTAACCTAGAACTAAAATCTGTTTAAGAACTATTATATCCATCCAGGAATACAAAAAATTCAATTTTCCCGGGACATTGTATCAAATAGAGTGAAGATATTTATGTGTATGATAGTACAAGAAGTTTAAACAAAATCGTTTAAGCCTTTTTTGAGAAAAACACGAAAAACTGAATATATAAACAAAATATTCAATAAAATGGCACTTTAGGTTGATGGTCTTTGCCGAATAATAATAATAATAATAGTAATAGTGAGTCAAATTAAATATTGAATTAGAAAATTTTATTTTAGCGGCAAGGAAAAAAGGAAAATAAAACAGAATAGCACAAAATCGATTAATAAATGAATGATAAGTTTCATTATACTTTTTTATTTATTAAAATTTTATACTATATCACGTTTTATATTAGTTGATGCTTGCTGGTTTACATTTCACGGATGTTTGTTACAATGTTTAGTGAGAAGAAAAAGAAAGGGGCAAAAAAAAAAAAGGTAAGGAATATAATAGAAGACAAGGGAATAAACTAAGAAAGAGGATGTCCCTTGGGGGAAGAAAAAAAAGAGCAATGACTGAGAAGGTTCCAGATTGGTATTAATGCGTCGAACAATGCGGCGAATAGATATTAATGACTCCAGGGTTAGCTCTGGGGTTTTGCATGTGACCACAGTCCATTTGTCAGTTGGTAGGTTCACCGCCGGACGCCCTTCTAACCTTAGCGTTCCTGGTTGTAGTAGTAGTAGTTGGTGTTATGGGTGAAGAGAAGTGGACGGTGTTGGTTGTGGATACTGAAACGTTGTGTGTCTGGCCTATAGCCTACCAGTATCTGTATCCACCAGTTAATCTGTCTTCTTTAGTCACCCAGTTCGGATACCGTCTCACTCTCTTCACATCATATAAACACACTAACACATGAACACATATAACTATTTCAAGATTTATCCCAATCAAAAACAATACGAGAAAAATAGCAATCCTGTCACAAGAGAAAAGTGTACATTGAACTGTGGAACGAAAGGAAGATTAAAAAAAAAACAAAAAAAAAACGAAAAGCTTCAGTTCTTTCTCGATTTAATCGGTTTGACGGTAGCAATTCATCTTTTATTTAATGGTTAGTCGATTAGGGCTTTTGGGAAGGATCTGCCACTAATCGCTTTGTCCTCAATTATTAAGTCCTCTCTTACTGATGGCCTACCTACTGTAGTAAACGACCATTTTTCACGAAGGCTTTAAAGCAGGAAGCCACCTAGATCTTCTTCTAACTAGTAAAGCATTTTTCATATTTTATATAAGGGCTTTAAGATAATTTCATATTCAAGATGAAATCTTATAAATTTATACGCAATTTTGCAAAATCCAAAAAAAAATAAGAAAAATGCTAAAAATTTTTGTGTTAAAGACGTGAATAATCAATGGGAATTAGCTAGTGATTGTGGTAGTTCCGGTATATTTAGTGTATTAGGATCCGGTATATTAAAAATCACATAATATATTAACCCACTTTTTTTCCGGGGCATGTTGGCATTGAAGGGAATGAGATGGCCGACGCCCTGGCCAAGATAGGCGCAACGACCCCGCTTCTAAGGCCGGAACCTGTTTGTGGGGTTAGCGACCAGTTTCTGATTGAGGAACTTAGAAGGAGACGAGGAGATCTCAACTCTGGTACTCCCTCCCCGGTTTGCGGAAGCCCAAGATCTGCTTGGGAAATTATAACCAAAGGAGATCGGAGGCCTGCATTGAATTGAGTAAGAACAACCTCCGCGTTCATACGGGTTTCCTCACGGGGCATTGCCGACTTAGAGGACACCTGGTGAAGCTGGTTAGGAAAGTGATAGCTCATGCAGATTCTGTGGGGAACTGGAGGAAAGTCCATTACATCTCCTAACTGACTGTGAGGCTGCCACTCAGAGAAGGTTCAAGAACCTGGGTAGTTAGTTACCAGGTGGAGGAGGGGAATATACCCTCTCTAAAGCCTGTCAGGATACTGGGATTCTTAGGGATCTCAGACTAAAGGAGGTTTTGTAGAACGGATGTTCAGCAGGGACAAGCCTGCTCGGGTGCTGTGGGCAAGCCTGCGGCACCCAGGGGGCATAGCACAATAGACCGGAAAGGTCGCAGTGCATTGGCCCCCCCACTTCAAAAAAAACAACAAAAAAATCCACTTTCTCAAAAAATTAAGAGGTTTGAAAATTTAATTTCGAAAATCTTACTTGAAAAAACTAGGGTACTGGGATCCGTATCATTAATGATTTATGTGGATCTGAAGTCCCTAATTATTACTTTCTACCTGGGCCAAACTAGGGAGGGAGAATTCCATGTACAATAGAGCTAAAGAAGAACAGTCATCGACACCAGTCAGTCAACATCATTCTACTTTCTATTCTCAGCCCACTCAGGTCTCTCACTTAATTATTCTCTCGCTATCTATATTTTCAAATAACATTCAACAGTGTAAAGTCCTTGCAGTTTATGTTTATATTTCATTATATAGTTCAGCTCATCTACTAATTCATTTCATTACTCTTCCTAAATACATCACTAGTTCTCTCACCTTCTCACTTCCAATATACTAGCAAGAGAAAAAAATATTTAAAAATAGTTCACGATAGAGAAATAATAATAAATAGAATAATAAATAATAATAATATATATTATTATTATAATATTACTATAATAATAATAATAATAATAGTAGAAAAATAAAGAATAATAATTGAAATAATAATAAATAAGAAAATATTTATTATAAAATATTTTTAATTTATCTTAATGTATCTTACAATGGTGTCGTTTCGAAGATGAGTTTTCTAACAAGCTGACAAAAAACTTATTTGAGGTTCCTTGAAAAAGAAAAATGTAAACAAAATATATCAAAAACCAAACATCAGGAGTAGCGAAAACTCAATATTCATTTTTAGTAATATCATATTTAGAGATTCTTCTCAAGTGCTATTATTATTCTTATTCAAGGAAGGGAAGGGCAAAACCCTACGCTATCCAAAGCCTCCCTGGGCCCATAGCCCATATAGCTACCCCTAAAGAATAACTACTGGGTCTGGAACAAAAGTCCGGACCCCCAATGAGCATCTTAGACTGCCGACAAGCCACCAATCCACTGCACTCTTCCATAAGGATGAGTGCTGTGAGGTCGTCCATGTCTGGAAACCTGACAAACATGTGCCAGAAGACACACCAACAGCAGGCTCTGGACCAATAAGGAGAGGGCGAATTTGGCAAACCTATCCACCTCCTCATTTCCCAAAATTCCCATAGACCTGGAACCCAGACCAGAAGCCTCCTTCAAGAAGAAAGATCTTCCATTCTTTAGAACATTCCAACACCAATCTGGAAGTGAAGACACATGAAGCTAAAGCTCCTTCAACACAGCTGGCTGTCCGAGCAGATACAAACACCACTTTTAAATTAGTGTTACACACTCTCTCATCCAAATACAGCAAAGAATTGCATAAACCTCAGCCTGAACGGTGGCGCCCACTCACCAAGAGGCACCACCAAATGGTCTCCCGTCTCAAAATAGACGGCAGCCCCAGACCTACCATCCATCCTGGAACCGTCCGTGTAGCATCGGAGATAATTCTCAGGACCCAGTCGGACCAGACGGACCCAGAGTTAACCAATCTTCCCTAGAAGGCAACCTAACCCTGTAGGAATGACCAAAGACAAATGTCTTCAACATCCTATCAGAAGGAAAACCTGTAATGGGAATCCTTAAAAGCATCTCGCGATAAATGGTAGAATAGCCATATCGCTTATCCTGCCAAAAACTGCCTGTTTAATTCTATAACAGGCTTTCATTGCTTGGTTTTTCACCTGCACAAAGAGAGGTGAAATCCCTAACAAAGTCTCCATAGATGCGGTCGGTGTAGTTCGAAACGCACAGACACCGTCAGACAAGCCAAGCGTTGGATATCTTCCAGCAGCTGTCTAGCGGATCGTGTTTCAATGCGACGCCACCACACCAAAGCCACATATACCTACCTAGGTTTAATGACGATGCAATAAATCCAGAACATCATCTTGGGAGTGATCCCCCAGTTCTTACCTACAATTCTTCGACATTGCCGTGATCGTCTTCTCAATTGCTACTTTTCTGAAGGATTTTTGAGGTAATACGTCATTTTTAGGAGTTTCTCACGAAAACAAGTTTAACTATTTTCTCTAAAATTGTCACACTAATTAAACAATATAGGCCCTATCACTTATTTTTTAAATACTGTTCCAGGAAAATTGATTTTTGGACAATTTGGAGGAGATATTATAATGCTAAAGGTTCCTCTAAAAAAAAAAAACCATTTTAGTAAAATTCATGGTTCTACTACATGTCTATGAAATATTAAGATTCAGTTCATGGACTGTTAAAAATTGCTAGTTTGATGAAAATCAGTTAATCGAAAATACGATTTTCCTGTATAAGTTTCTAAGTTATATGAGCTTTTATCGAAAACATCTCATACAATTTTCTTTAAAATTGGAATTGTAATTGCCCATAGGTATATAAATTTATTACTTTTATACCTTCCGAAAAAACGGTTTTACCTATTGTGAAACATCCTGGTTAACTTATTTAATCGCTGGCTCAGAGCATGTACGCAAGTCTGGTGCTCACGAGCAATGACCACTAATGTCAATAATTCCAATGAGCTCATATGTTTACTGAACCCTATAGTGCCCGGCAAACTAGTAACCATTAATCTTAGGCTGCTGCACAGCTCTGGTTTAGCAGGTCTGCCATAAGCTTCAGCTCATTATGGTTTTTTCTAATGAATTCTACCGTTTGCTGTGATCAGTGGTATTCGTCTATGAGATCTGTAATTTGCTGCGAGCCCAGAAAATTAGAAACTAATTTTGTCACTGTTATGGCAACACCGCAAAAAGACTTCCAAGCCCATAAAGGTGAGTTTGAAACCTTCTCGCGCCAATTCGTCTGCTTTCTCACTGCACAGATACTTAGCGTGCCGTAGCAACTGAGATTAAGTGAGTTTATTAGTTACGGTGGATCAGGGATGAAAGGGCTTAAATTTAAACTGTCATTTGAACTTTTTTTGGGTGGCTTGGGTACCGATAGAGATGGTACCAGGTGATCTACAATGTAGTCACATTCAGGGAACTCATATGCCCTAGAACCAATAAGTAAAATGAATACTAGAAATTCAGATTTAAGGATAATTTATAAAATATTAGGAATATTATATTAAGAAAAAGTTGTACGATTCTTTTCACACAGATTTTTCAAATATCACACCAAACTGTCAAAGTAAAATATTCACAAATAATTATAATAAATCTACTGTTGTTTATAAATTCCAATTCTTGTTTCGGAATGATTTAATTATTGTAAGTTGGTAAAACGTACAGCTGACAAGTAGTAAAATTGTAAAGTTTAACTCGCAATTAAAATGAGCTTTTCATTTCATGTTATAAGAGTAGATATTATAATAGGGAAACTGTAAGAGACTGGATGACAGCAAGTTCCCCAGTTACAATACAGTTGCAAGCAAGAAGCATGGCTAAGGGATGGGAATGCTGTTAAAACTTTCTTTGACAGAACTTTTAAATAGTATTACAAGTTGGGAAAGTGTAGCCAAGAATAAGAAGCATACTATAGAGTGAAGAGAAGGGTTTATTGGTCGGAGCAGTAGCGGGTCACAAGGGGGTTGCCAGAAGTGGTGGGGATATAAGTGAAAGAGAGAAAAGTAATTAAGTGCTTATTAAGTTGAAGACAATATAGAGGCAGCACTGTTCCTCTAATAGTAAGAGTTACTCTCATACTGCACAGCTTTACCCCTTTAGGTTGCTCTCTTGTTGAGAAGGGCTACTTATACTGGCAGTGTGCGCTGCAAGAACATTAATTTGTCCAAACTGTTTTCATATCCCCCTTTTCTATAGCACAAAACACTGCTACAACAGATTGGATAATATATATTAAGATTTGGCATTCATACGCAACACACCCACTCACCATCTTGCATTTCCTTTATGAAATAATTAAAATGTTCGACAAATTGTAAATGAAATCTTTTGTCATATAATTTATTACATGTATACACATATACTACAGCCTATCCCTTCAGAAACTATTCAAATGCTAATGTGTTACCAATAGGGGAAGGAAATAGTTTTTACTTGGAGTAAAATGCTTGATTAAATAACACCATTATTCAGTGTAGTACCCGAGGGAGATGCCAATGATAATATTTTGCACCCTAACACTTCTTCATTTACACTAGCAATATTTACGTACACTTTATTAAGGCGATATTCCTAACATTCTGTTAAAATAACATGTTTGGATTTTTTCGGATATGTCACTAATCATCAGGGAATATTTATCAAGTTCAACTTTTTACACGAACTTTATTACTCAGAGATGGATAAGAATCCAAAACCAACAAACAAACAAAAACTAAGGTACGATTAAAATCACAGATATTATCCAGCATTGCAAACCCAACAACACATATTCATCAATATTAACGATTGTATCACCTTTTAAATCAATCCCAGTGTATAAGACGATTCGTTGTTTGATCTTTAAAGGGTTATGAGAGAGCTGCAACGTTAACTAAACTTTACTGCTTGAAAAAAATCCGAGTTTGACAAAAAATTTTGACAAAACCGGAAGTAGACTTTAGAGAAAGGTTTGTGTTAGTTATTCGGTATAAAACGGCTTTTCAATTTTAATTCAAACTGGTTTGGGGGTTAGGAGCCAAAGGTTTGAGGGAGTATTCGTACTCACATAGGGTGAAACTTCCCTATGTTTCTCGAGACGGCTATTCCGTCGCGGAACCTCATTCTAGCCCATCCAACGCGTCCTCGTCGCTGGCTCCGGAAACATCTGCGCTCCACTTTGTGGAAGTCCGTTGGTGCTAGTTGGAGGGTGAACTCAGAGGGTAGCCTTCGGGCTATTTGGGAACCTAGCACTCCCACGTGCCTCAGCTACAATTACAGACTAACAAGTGCAGTGGTTTTCCCATTAGGAGTGTGAGTTGGTGGAGACTTTTCTGCCCTCTGTTTGGGTCGCCATAATTTATGTGCGGCCTGAATCTCTTGCAGCGAATTCTTTTGCTGCGGAGCCTCCGTGGGAATTCATATTGCATCACTTACCCCTAAACGCCTTAACATTATACACTTACATAGTTACAGTCTTACACGCCAGTGGCACGTGCTGGTGCCACCCACATGTTTGCCGTGTGTGGATACCTGTGTCGTGGGGGAGGGAAGTCCTGGTGGTTGAGGATGCAGGTTCTCGCTGGAGGCAAGTTTCCTCGGCGTGCCTTGCAGTCCAACCATCCACTTTGGTTCCTGACTCCACTAAACAGGCGGCCAGAGCCTAACCCAGTTCTGGTCAATCGGCTAGCGTAAAGAACGCATGGGTGAGCTCCCGGGTATTGTGGGCCATGGTTCACAATCCCTGGGCGCTATATCTCTAGGGTAGCTCTGGCGCTTCTTCAAAGCGTCCCAAATTGTGAGGCTCCGTGGAGGGTGGAGAGCTCTGGAGATGAATTTTTAATTTTATTTATATGTTTTTAATTTTAAATTCGTCAGCCGGGGGCCCCTTAGAGGAGGGGGCCACCGGTGGTGGGGGTAATTCCTCTGTACATCCAGAGTCGGGTGACCAGGGCCTGGATGCACTAATGGGTGGGAATCTGGAAAAATATCCAGAGGCAGGTAAGGCTTGCTCTGGAGGAGAACGTGCCAGGAGGAGCCGCGGAGGACTTGTCCTCCTGCGGCGATTTCTGAAACGTGGTCAAAGGAAAAAGGAAAGATATGTAAGGCAGGTATTTTCATTTTTATTTATTTATTTATATTTATTTGTTTGTTTATTATTTATATTTCTTTGTTTGTTTATTTATTTATTTATATTTATCTATTGGTCTATTTATTTATTTAAATTTATTTATTTTATTATTATTTGTTTATTTATTTATTTTATTATTATTCATTTATTTTTGTTCCTGCCTGCTATCAAGTTTGTCATAAGTTCCATTTCTTACATTAGTTGACTTATTACTATGATTGACAGGGTAGAAATGGTTCAGGTTAACTTGCAGCATAGCAAAGATGCAACGGCTAACTTATGCCGTTGTATTGCTAAGTTGCATACATATTTTATTCTAATACAAGAACCTTATGCCTTTAAAGGTTTGGTTCGAGGATTGAGTGTGGTTGATGGCAGACTGTTCGTGGCGGATGGCGGGACATTCCTAGGGCATGTATTCTTGCCAGTCGGAGTGTCGATGCTGTCCTGCTTCGACAGTTCT
>JAAEAF010000432.1:0-11613 GCA_011037195.1 Triatoma infestans
TTCCTCTTTCATTCTTTTTGTGTGGCCATACCATATTAATTGCCTCATTTCTACGAATTCCACAATTGAGTTCTGGACTTTCATTTTTCTTATCACCTCTTCATTTCGGATTTTTTCTTTCCTTGATATTCTGGCAGAGCGCCGCCAAAAAACCATCTCCAATGCCAATAAATTTGCCTTCAATCTTGATGGAAGCGTCCAAACTTCTGACCCATAGGATATGATGCTTCTGATTATTGTTTTAAAAATTCTTCTTTTAGTGTTGGCTATAACCAGTTTATCCCACAGAACGCCGTTTAATGTAGAAATTGCCCGCTTTCAAGTTAATCCTTGATTTGATCTTTTTATCCTATCTTCCTTCTTATGAAATTTTCACTCCTAGATATTTGTATTCCTCAGTATGGCTAATTGTTCCCATTTCTTCTTCCAGTAACAGGACTTGACTTATTTCTCCTATTGCCAGATATCTACATTTATTCAAGTTTACCTTAAGCCCCCAGTTATTATATTCTTTTAGCAATTTCCTTGTCATGTATTCCATGTCATAATAGTCTTGAGCTAAAATCAACTGGTCGTCGGCAAATTTAAACTATAAGCAGTGGTACTGTCATCTATTTTGATTCCCACGTTCAGTTTTGGTCAGTTTATCAGTTAAAGCAAATCAAGAAATTATCAGATTTTACCAATTTGTTATATCGCCTCCTTCAAACTAATCACTCTATCTCTAATCATCAATTTTAACTTGTCATCAGGTATTTTTTCTATTTCTGCACCATTCATACTCTTTAAAATAGAGTATCCTGCTTCGTATAATATATCTAGATTAGAGTCGCTATGTTTAATTGTTTTATCGATTTCCGACGGGCGGTAGGGATTTTGGGGCACTTATCTACCCTTAATATTTTTACTAACTGAGGGCTGAATTAATACGTCTCTAATTTCTTTTTCATCAAAGCTAGGGGAAAACACTATTCTATTTCGTTTCGTAGCCCTTTTATATGAAATGGTAGATGCAAAAGGCCGATTGCTGTTCACAGTGCTTTTATTTAACAAAGGGAACTGCTTAAGGTCATCAAACATTGGAGCTTCTTTTTCCGCAAGGGAAGCGAAAGAATTGTTATCTAAAAATTTTCTGGCGTCCATATACGTTATATTGTTCTCACCCATTATTTGTTTTACTACTTTCTCTTTTCTATACTGAGGACAAACATTAATATTAGAAGCTGGGTGGCCAGAACTACCACAGTTTACACATTTATTTTCGGTACTGTCACACTCTGCAATGACATGATCACCGCCACATCTCTCACACCTAACGCTACCACGGCATTGATCTTTGAAGTGACCAAAACGCAAGAACTTTTTGCATTGTATAACATTTTGAATGTAATTGTTCACTTCGCAGCGAACATAATGAATATAAACAAATTAGGAAGCTGTTGCCCCCTAACTAACATCAGAACGGATTGAGTTGGAATGAATTTTGTTTCTTTTGTATCCCTATCTGTATCCTTTCTTTTCAATCTTCTGAGCTCTAATAATTCAGAAGATGCCCCAGGCGGACCCTTAATCACTTGCTTTATTTCATCTTCCGACAATTCTGTGTCTACACTTCGAATTATACCCCTTCTCTGTAACAAATATCTAGGGATGTAAACTTTAAAACCTTTTTCTTTTAATAAAGGCGATTCCAGTAGTTTATTTGTAGAAATACCATTATTTAATTCTACTCGTAATCTAATAATGCCCATTTTTTTAACAGAATATATATTTTATGAAATTTCGGGATGATTAGAATGAAGTAACTTCCCAATAGACATTGGCTGCACCCTTGAAATACCTTTTTTATCTCTATTTGTACTCTCAATAATAACATAAAATGGTATATTAACATAGCGGCAGGTAAATTAAGCGTTCTTTTGAAACCCCTCCTCGAAGATGCCTGGTCCGCACGGTAGGAAATACTGCCTCTCTTCTCGCTTGGTGCCGCCTCCCTACTCCACGGTTTGGATACTAAACCCGCACCAAGCTATTTCGCAGCGAACAATAACACAGATTATTCAAAATGTACTTTCATACATAAAATAAAACAAATTGTTATTAGATACAGCACAAAAATACTCAAGATAAACAAAACCTTAATCTCATGAATCTCACTTTTTCTGTATTTTTTTTTACTGTAACCTTCTTTTAATCTTTTCTCACTCTTGTGAGCAGACCCCATACTCATCTAAGCAATTTATTAACACCAACATACTTTGCCTTTACAATTTACAAATGATAAATTGTAAACTAATTCCAAATCAAAATTACAAAAAGTACACTAGTAACCAATTCAAAACAAGCGTTTATAAATCTAATCGGTGAGGCACTTTAATTACCTACGTTCTGCTTTTTTTTCTCTTCACTGGGTGTTGGTGACCCTGATAGGTCTGAACGTACCCTCTCGACCCACTTCGCTCGGATTGGCCTCCAACATAAACAATCTTTGGTTAAGGTGAATGAGTTCTCCGCTAGCTGTTCTTAGACGGACGATTCTTGCAATACCATCCTTACCTGGTATTGTCTCTTCCACTACGGCCAGCTATCAGTTCATTCTACTGGAATTCTCCTTTTCTGCTAGCACCAGGTCTCCCACTTTCAAGTCTTTTAGCTGTCTTCTTCCCTTCTGAATTAAAAGCGAGAGATATTCTTCTCGAAATCTTTCTCTTGAGGCATTCTCTTAGGGTCTGAATATACCTTAGCCTTTTGCGCAGACTAGCCCCATCTATTCGATCCAAATCGGGAACATCATTATTAGGCAAGCCCTGCAGGAAATATATGCAAACTCTCCGTAAAATATGTAAGTGGGCGATTATTGATTGATCAAAGCTTCGCATTCACAAAGTAGGGTGTTCAACTTTTCATAGGTTACTACCGCATTCCCGAAATTCTTCTTCAATAATTCTTTGATGGACCTGACCAAATGCTCCCACCATCCGCCCTACTACGGTGCTGTCGGAGGGCTAAACTTCATCTTGTTCGTAGTGGCGAAGGCATGACTCTTCTTCCAATCTAATTTGTGTGCATTGTGTTTCAATCTGTTGACAATGTCCGCACAATTTCTAAGTGTAATGCCCTGTAAACTGTGCATGTGAACAAAACAATCCAACACTTCTCTTGATTTTTCAAAAATAGTGTACCGGCCAAATCTACTCCTGTAACTTCAAAGACAGTCGTGCTGGTGATTTGTTATACAGGTAATGATGCATTTGGTACCTCAAAGCTTTAGCATTTACCTTCCGGCAGATGTAGATTGTTGTAGGGGATTATCGCACTCGAGCTCCTGAAAGATCTATTGTGCCTCCCGGAGCCTTCTCAGTGCACTGGCGGCCTCCAAGCAGTGTTCTCTAGCTACAGACAACACTGCTCATCACCGTACAGTGAGTTGGAAGAGAAAATCTAAGGGCAGCATGCTGGATTAGAAGCCGGGACCTCCGCGTTGCTAGTCCAGCGCGCTATCACTGAGCTAATCCCTTCCTTCTCCCTTGGCTTATACCCTAGTTTGTGTACTGTGTTTGTCCTTTTCTGTAAAGTGTAGAGTGTATGTAGTTTAAGTGTATTGTGTTCTGTTCTGACGAAGTGCATGGGGTACTAAGCTGTGGTAACCCGAGGGGTCGCTACGCCCCAAGTAACTTCATGCAACAGATACCCCTTGTGGGGGCAATAATTCTCTTCACCGTCTTTTGTGCTTTAATGATCCCAAATTTTTCTCGTAAAACTATCACGAGAATATTCAAGCCGACGTGCACTCTGGATACATGTTCTGTCCATATTAATTTATCTAGCAAAGGTTATTTAGTTGGCAACACTAAAGGATATTTGAAGTCATCTAATTCTTCAGAAAGAGTAAGTCTAGTTTTCACTCTCCAGATACCCCTATTATCTTGCAACTTCTGAAAATTCTTGAAAATCCGGACGTCAGACTTATCAAAGCACAACCTTCCATAATTGCCATTCGCCCTCTCGGAACTCTTCATAAGATAGATCGCCCATCCTTTCGTGCTCCATCCTTTCCTGAACAATACGTGCTGCGATACCCAAACCGTGGAGTGGTGGGCGAATCGCAGCATTCAATCCACCATTCTTATTGTTTTTATATAACCCGGAAAGTTGCTGGACAAAACCATGTTGACAATCGTTGTCGGCATGGCTAAAGTCTTTCTTCTCTCCCGATCTATTTCAACTTGCGATGATACCTTTTCCGCGTCTGGCCATTTATCCGGTGGTCTCTTCAAACACTCTGGTCCCTGCCACCATTGAGTATCCAGTAAAATTTTGGGACTGCAACCTCTTGATTGTAAATCCCAGGGGTACGTCGCCCACAAAATATTTGGTCAGGAAATCGTCATATTTCATTAATTAATTTATACTCATTAATGTTTTTCTTTCATTCTTTCTCTAGTCACAATTAGTGAAAACAAGCATGTGCATCAATTTATTCGTATTAAATAATTACGTTTGTGTATGCTATGTAATGTTAAAAAAATGAATTAATAAATAAATGCCCCTAAAACAAACATATTGGTGAATAAACTTTTATTAAGGTATAAAACACAAAAAAATTATAAAAAAAAAAAAATGAATAATTTTTGTATATGTTTCTTCTTTCGTTGTGCTCTTACAATAACCAATGGATTATAAAATGTTTAGCTTTTCTAGTTCTATCTCTCTTTTCACTTTTTCCACTTTATCCTCATTCTGTTAACCATTTCACTTAAATACACTGATTTTATCTCCATAGAAAATTGCCTTTTAATTCTTTCTACAAATCTAATTATTCGCCAAATCTGTAAGAATAAAAAGAAAAAAATTATTAAAGTAATTTTTTCAAAAGTTAGAGTTTTCTAATTTACTTGTAATAATAATATTATATTTGTTTGACACATGTTATAAGAGCTACTCTCTACATACGAATAACCAATGTTGCCGTATGGTTGCCAAGTCATAGGCTATTTACCAAAGAAACAAAACATTTTGAACATATTGGGCAAAATATATTGACTTGTCAATGAAAATAGGAATTAGAGGTTCAGGAGAAACTAAGAACTGCAGCAAAACTTGATCTTCTTCATAAAGAGAAGTCAGCTGAGGGTCATATCATTGGAAAAATGTTAAAAAGAAGCATGGAAGAGAACATGAATAAGGGACAGTATTAGCTAAGGAATGCAGAACCTGGAGGGTGAAGAAATGCAAGAACCCTAACACTAATATCCCTTCTTAATGCTTCTTCTGCAGATGACTGTAGACGCTTGGTGAGCTTTGTGTCTGATGCATGGCACTATACCACCAATTAGTATCGGGAAACTGACAATTTTCTTACAACAACTTATTTATTCCGTAGGGATGATCGGTCTCACCATCATGGTGTACATCCAATTAAGAATGCGAGGCGGACATCCCCAAGACTAGCCCGCCGTCCTCCTACACACCATGAGAGCACCTGTTCAATTCAACATGCCTGTTCCATTAAGTTTACTATCAAAAGTTATTCCAAGATATTTAACTTCTTTCTTCCACTCTACATCAACTCCGGCTAACTGGATACTTTTCAGGTGTGGAAGAGTCCTTCGCCTAGTAAAAGGGACTACTGGTTTTTGTTGCGTTAATTCCCAACCCCAGAAAGGCACCATCTGTTGGTAATATCCAGACCCCTTTGTAATATTTCACGTAGGGTTTCTTCGGACTTTCTCCTAGCAATTATGACGATATCCGATAGAAGATTTCGAGGCCCGCCAACTTGCAGAGGAGTTCGTCTACTACTAGCTCCACATTAGGGGTGAAAACCCCCAGCATTCCTGGACGGAAATGTATGCCCTCAAATTGGAGCTTGTACTCCCACCTGAGGGCTATTTCCTCTACCAAAGCCATCCTCTAGTGCTGACAGCTCTTCAGCACTGAGCACCCACTCCGGAAATCCCCTCGGCATCACACCCACTCTCACCACCTGCACCGCACCAGCATAGCTGGTTCCAGACTGGCAAGGTTAGGGCGTCCAGACGAGGAGGGCCAGGCAGGATCCATTGGTCCAGAAGGTGCCACCTTTCTTCTCTTAATGTCCCTCTTCTCGGGAGGTGTTATATACCTTTCCCGCTTCCTCTAGGCTTGCTGGGGTGGGCGGGCTACTGCCTTCCTCTTGTGACCTATGCTTTTCTGCCTCCGCCCTCGCCTTCTGAGGGCTCATGCCCTCGGAAAGCGCGCCGAGATACCACCTTACGCCAGCCCCGCTAAGACCTCTCCTCAAGGGATCGTCCCGGGGGCGGCAGCGGCAGCGTCCTCTTCTTTCCTCTGAGGCGCTTTTTCCTTCCTGGTGCCTCCATCATCCTACCTGCATCAGGAGGACGAGTGGGAGCCTTCTCGCTCCCTTCTTGCCAATCTGGGACTGGTCCGCCTGACAAGCACAGCTCGTTCTGACGGTACAAGGCCCAGCAATTTCCTCATTCCTTCTAGGAGCTTGCTCTTTGGTGATCTACTGCTCTGCACCAACATCAGCAGTAGCTGCCCGCACAGCTTGATAATCAGTGCTCATCACATTCGTACTGGATATTCCCGCGTGTCCATCTCACTAGGAGCTAGCTGCTTTGTGATCGGGACTGCAGGTTGTGATGTGACCGTACCTGCCCGCCCGTTCCTCCTTTTTGTCTTTTTTGTTGTTTTTACAAGTCTCTTCCATGGCTGGTCCCACGGGAAGCTAGGGTTTTCTTGAGTCGACTGTGCCAGAGCCCCGCATGACACAGCAAGGCCATTTATTACTCCCTGTTTTGACCCGGTTTCAGTAAGGCACCGTTATAATACAGCCTGTATTACGCCCCAGCTGCAAACCTTTATGGGCAAGGTACGCTTAACACCCTATTTTAGGGAGAGGTGTATCTCCGAGGCTGACCCCAAGGACACCATCTCGGATGACCAGCGGGTACACCTATTCCACTGGGGGCTTTTATCGTCGTCCAGGTCTAGAGCCGCCGAGTTTTGTGACAAATAGGGCCACCTCGTGTAGGATGCAGTCATAATAAATGCTGCGCTCGGATGGTTTTGACGAATAGGAGGTATAGCCTGCTATGCACCCTGGGGCTTCCCCACTGAGCTGGAGGTTGGCCTCTTAACTAGTTTATTTTTGTCTTTCTTTTTGTGTTACTATCTTTTCAATGGATTATTCATGTAATGCTATTCAATATGTAAATTATTGTTTCTGTTTATCGTTAACCCTCCGGCAGACGGGAAACCATGCCGTATAAAGTACTGTTTATTTTAATGTAAACATTTTTTCTTTTTGAGTGTATGTATTATAATAATAGTAATAGGTTAAGAGAGAAAAATACACAAAATAAGTTTTAACAATGCTTTATTGCTTTTGTTGTTCATTAAAATAGAGTCCACAGAACATTTTTTTTTCATTTAATTTTATGTTTTTTATCGAAAAACAAAATACAATTATGAGTTTGCAAAAAGTTATGTGATTTACTAGGATATTCCTTGATCATCTCTTCTAAACGTTTCAGTCCACAGAACACACACTGTACACATTTACTTTTTATTTTTATAAGCCCATTTGTAGCCAATAATTGCGAGCTAAAATTAAAGGAGTTTTTAAAAGTACTTTCTCTTACGTTGGCAATATCAACCTTTAGTTGGTTTTAATTAACCAATTAACAGTTTGCTAGAATGTAAAGCACTCTCATTTTGATAGTAACAAATTTATTCTCATTATGGTAGTAACATTTGGTGGTCACATGGGAGTGATATGAAGATAGCGATATATGTTGGGATAGCCAAAATCCTGCATATTAAATACAGTTTTCGCTATAAATTCCTTACAAATTTACACTTTTCTTCACTGCTGCAAATAAGTAGTAGTAGTTTTCTTCAAACTGGTTTAATACATCTGACAATTTAGAATGATCTATTTCAAAATCATCCTACCTGATTCGTGTAGGTTTCTGAAGACCCACCAGTTGGGTGATGAGTGTGGGTTTCCATATGATGGTGGCTTGAATAACCATTGCTGCTCTCGACCATAAGCCTACTACCGCTAATTCCTTAACAGTGACTGCTTTTTGTCTTGATAACCTTGTATATCTATTACTGCACTACACATGTTGCTACTTAACTACAAGGACGCAAGTGTAACTATATCTCTCACAACGCTTCACTTATATATCCACTCCCCCCCACTTATATTATTCTTACAAATCCAGACAATGGATTATATTCAATGTAATGGTTGTAGGAGGAGATGTTGGTTGTAAATGTTGATAGATAAATAACACCTCAATATCGGTATAAGATATATAATTGATATATATGAATATGACTGACTGCCAAGGACTGTATACTTTACACTACAAGAACAGAACAGACTGACTGACGTGGCTAAACGATGTGTACAATTCAAGTGTGAGACTGTGAACAGAATATCTTTTTGACTCTGTCTCTCGTATATATATCCAACTGGCCTCTCCTCTCCTCTCTCTCGAGAGGGGCTCTTTCTCTCTGATGCGTGGTGGGGGTTCACTCGCTAGTGTGGATGAGTGGTGGGGGTTCACTACCCCTTCATCTTAAAATCAACACCCCAACTAAATAATTTTCTTTCAAATGGCCATATACATTCATATATATATTTTATGATACTAATATAATGCTTACCACTAACAAAATATTCGCTTAATCTATCTAGCTTTAGCACTTCGAATCTGTCGACATAATCTGCAGACATTCACCGAACTTCAAATTATTAATTAAGTCTGCAGACATTCATCGAACTTCGAATTATTAATTAATTATGCAGACATTCATCGAACTTCGAAATATTAATTAAATATTTATGAGCTCTTACCCATATCCCGGCCGTATCCTAGCTGCGCATTCCTGCATTCCTGCTCGCAAGAAATCGATTTCGTCCACTAGTTATAAATTAATATTAAGTTTACATAAATTAAGCAAACGTTTCTATCAAGGCCTTCTTCGTAAAACAAATTTCTTCGTACAACATTATGCATAAAACAAATTTCTTCGTGCAAATAATGCATAAATTTGTTGATGTCCTTGCCGAGTCTTCAGATGTATCCTACCTCACAGACCTCGTCTATTGCCTCAATCTTTTTGTAGTACCCTACTCTCCTACCCATCATACCCATTCTTCCGACACCTGGCTTGATCTTTTCATTTTGGATTCCCAAGAAAAACTCCTAGCCTCCTCTCAGCATACAGTTCCCTTCCTATCATCTCATGATCTTATCCACATCACCTTCGACCTACCTATCCCTATTATCACACCCAAAATCTGTACTTTTCGCAATCTCGATTCCTTTTCCTTTGAAAAATTAAAACCTGACCTAGAAAACTTCCCTTACGACACAATTTTTTCTTCTAATTCCATAGACCCTATGGTACACCTCCTTACAAATTACCTTCACTTCCTTCTCGAGTCCCATGCTCCACTTCATACCCGTCGTTTCCGCCGCCCTCCTGCTCCCTGGATCACACCTGACCTTAAATCCCTGATAAAAAGACGAGAAGCAGCCAGACGGAAATACAGACAGACCCGCCTTACCTGCGATTACAGCTCCTACAAACACATACGCAATCTTACTCAGTCCTCCATTCGTCGAGCTAAGTCTCTCTTCATCCACCACTCCCTTTGCAATGCTCCCGATTCTAAAGCTAAATGGTCCATCCTTCGTAAACTTTCTCTTTGTAAATCAAACCGTTTGTGTTCCATTTCCCTGTCTGCTGATGTTCTAAATACTCACTTTGTATCCTCTTCTTCCCTAGTTCCACCCAACCCCCTCCCACTTCCCATGCGTCCTTTTAATTCCAACAATTTGTTTTTCTCCTACATAACTCCGGAAGTACTACCTGCAGTACTTAAATCCCGAACAAATGACCATGGACCTGACAACGTTCCTGTTAAACTAATTAAATCCTGTCTCTCTGCAATCCTGCCGTCCTTCTTCACATTTACAATTTCTCCCTCCAAAATTCTGTCTTTCCCTCTCAATGGAAAACTGCCTTAGTCCGCCCACTCAGTAAAACCACAAACCCATGCTCTCCCAACGATTTTCGTCCCATTTCCCTTCTATCCAATCTTTCCACACCTTTAGAACGTTTAGTACAGTCCCAATTATCCAACTACCTTGAACAGAATCACCTGCTTAACCCACTTCAATCTGGCTTCCGCCCCGGGTACTCGACTCAATCAGCTCTCCTAAAAATCACCCATGACTTACGAATCGCCATAGACAACCAACAACTCACTATTCTAGTTCTCTTAGACTTTTCCAAAGCATTTGATACTGTTGACCACCGAATTCTTCTCACTAAACTCCAGTCCCTCTCTCTGTCCAATAGCGCCATCCGTTGGTTCCAATCCTTTCTATCCAACCGATTCCAGTATGTAGTTATCCCAGGTAGCGAACCTTCTAATCCCCTTCCTCTTTCCCGTGGCGTGCCCCAGGGCTCCTCTTTATCCCCAACCCTCTTTTCTGTATATATTAATGATCTGCCTTTATCCATTGTCCATTCCAGCTACCACCTTTATGCCGATGACTCCCAGATTTACCTGTCCTTTAAGCCTTCTGATCTTCAAGATGCAATAAACAAGCTGCAGGATGATCCTAACAACATTAATTCGTGGGCAGTAGCTAACATGCTTTCCCTTAACCCAGCCAAATCCAAAGCCATTGTCATTGGTTTCCAATTCCTCATAAACTCCACTGCTCCCTTCCCCACCCTTTTCCTCAACATCATCCCGATAAAATATTGTTCTTCTGTTAAAAACCTCGGAATCATCTTCGACCAAAACCTCTCCTGGAAAAATCACATCTCCCACATTAACCGCCAATCCATATTTATCCTCAGACAGTTCAACATCTCCCGCCATCCCCTCCCAGCGAAGACCCGTCAACTCCTTGTGACCTCCCTTATATTCCCTCATTTCGACTATGGTTGCTTAGTGTACGGGGGACTCTCTGGAGATCTCGAGGCCAAACTTAAACGTCTTATGAACTGTTTTATTCGTTTTATCCTCGGAATCCCCAGAGACTCCCGCATATCGCACTTCTACCACGAGTTGAACTGGTTCTTCCCTATCTATCGTCGCCAGTACTTCTTAGGCTCTTTACTCTTTCAAGTCATCCAATTTCAAAGACCCTCGTATATCTTTAAACTTCTGAAATTTAAATCGTCTGTCCACACCCGTAACACACGCTCCCGTCCTTCCGATCTTTATACTCCCTCCCACCATACATCCGCTTTCCAAAAATCCTTTGTAATCCGTGCCACCTATTTATGGAACTCCTTACCTTTGTCTATCCGTCGTGCCTCCACTATTGATACCTTCAAGTCCCGTCTTTTTCACCACCTCTTATCCTCACAAGTCTCTCCGAACCCTTAGAAGATTCCTCTCTCTCCTCCTTATCATTCATGGCTTAATCATTTTCAATAATTATTATTATCAATTATTACTAATGATATATACATAATTGTCAAGGCCAGACATACTAGGCCACTTGTATTTTGTATTATTGTTCCTAAGGGACTTATGTCCCTTACGTCCCACAAGAATAAAATTTTTCA